>JAYDZE010352704.1:0-17675 GCA_034509125.1 Monilaria moniliformis
TAATATTATTTGTGTTTAATTTTATTTTTAAAATTCTTCTTGGGCCCCCCAGTCTAAAAATTCTGGCTCCGTCACTGTCTTGGGCAGTGGTAATTAATGTCTAGAGATGCTAGGATTGTTATTGCACCGAATCGTATCTCAAGAGAGTCCGGATTGATAATATTTTCAATAGGAGTTCAATAAAAGGTTTTATTATACAGAACTCCGTCCGGCTTGTAATTTATTCCAAAGTATAATAAATAATTATTTTTGAACTAGACCAATCTTGGTAAAATATATTATTTAATTAAAGCCAGAAGCAGATTTAAATTAATTAATGGATATTAGAATTTTAAACACATAAAATAAATTATTTAAAAAGGAAACCCAGATTCTATGTAATTTGGATTTGAACGGAAAAGTCGATATTAATTTATATAGTGGTCCAAATTAATATTTTATTGGGCTTGTATTAAATAGGGGCTCAATTTAATTAGTTAAAGCCCAATAGGCAGATTCAGTCCAAATTTTCTTGGGCCCATACATATTCTATAAATAGGAGAAAATGAGAAGAAAAATTACAACACTTACACACACACAAAATTCACCCACTGCTAGGGTTCGAATTATTCAAACCCTAGCTCTCCACTTTTGTGTTTTTCACTTCCTTTCTAGTCCTATAGGTTTGATAGTATTTGCCCACATCATTATTCAAACCTAGTAATTTGGGAACAAATTAGAAGTTCTAAGGTTGAGTAGAACTCAAGACCTACACGTGGAAAATGAGCAAGTCATCGTCTGATCTTAAGTAGGATTATCTGAAATCATTTATATTTTTCTAATATTATCCTATAAAGATCTCGGGTAGGAGATCCCTTTATTGGAATATTTGAACCCCATCAATTGGTATCAGAGCTGGATCCAAACATTGATACAAGAAAATTTGTTTTTCCGTTTTTTTAGTTTGTTCCCTGCTAGCTGTTCTATTTTTTATGAATTGCATGGAATTGATTGTATTTGTTGGTTTATTCTTCGTTTTTCAATAATTGTAAACCCACGGGGGTTGACCGTGGTAGATCAAAACGTTTTTCTTCTTTTCGTTTTATATTTGTAATCGAGAACAAAGAACACGAAGAATGAATGTGAAGTCGGATCCGGGCCACAATATCACGTCGTGGAGCCCGAGCCGACAACGGCTCGAATGCATCATCGGCCTGAGGTGGATGTGGATGTTGTACGCATAGGTGCAGTGATGTACTGCGTGCAACGCCAGAAGCTGCTTTGCGAGCGACGGGCTGACGATAGTCAAGCGCTAGACGTCGGGTGACCTAGGCGTGCAGTGAGCGCTAGGCTGTGCGGCAACCAGCCCCAGCACGCAGATGCTTCGCATCTAAGGTGTGCGAGATGGTACGACGGGCGATAGGCGCGCGTCGAGGCAAGCGGCTGGGTGGCGAAAGCCACGGCCTGCCCAGCACCCTATGGTCCAGCTCGTGTCGAACTTTAGCACTGCGGATTGGCCGAGCAGTGGGAGAATGTGGCGGCGAGCGGCGGTTGTCCGACAGTGGTTATGGGCGGTCGGTTGGTTAGATTGGGTGCAGATTTTCTTGGTCAAATCTCTATCCTAATCCAATCTTGTAAAATTATTTAGATAGGTTTGGAAAAATCTATCCATAGTCAAATCATATCTTGTTGAGATTTATCTGAACAAGATTTGGTAATATCTTATCTTTTGATAAGATATTTTCTTATCTAGTTGTTAGGATTTGGTTAAATCTAATCCTTTTAGATGTGATCAAATCTGTCTAGATTCTATTTTATATAATTATCCAGTTTGGATAATTTTAATAAAATACAAAGGAGTTGTAATTTATTTCTTTCTTTCTTTATTTTTATAATTGTTTTATCCTGTGATAAATTGGACTAATCTGCCTTTTTTCTTCTTTATGTAATAATTATGCAAAAACTTTTTTTTTTCCTTCAAAATGACTAAGCGATAATCATGACTAAGTTTTATTTTTTGAAAACAAATAAGTTTCGTGTATGATCTCAACAATTTAGTATATTTATGAAGTAATTTCTAAGTATCTACTGACCCACCCTAGTGCAAGCTAAATTTCCAAGGAACTATAAGTTCATATGAGTAGACTTCTTAATTGATAAAAATAAGAATTTTAAAAGTGGCGTACGACCTTCCCTAGAAGGAGTATCAAAACATAAATATAATCCTTGGTGGTAAAAATTATGGTATGAGCATAGATATAATTTGGTAGCCATGCCACGTTAGTGGTCTCTAGTCTATCTATCAAATAATGTGACCAAAAAAATTTGTTAAACATGTTTGAGTTTTGATCACCTTAGTGACTTGCTTAAAATCTATTTAACTGTTATGAGATGCATGAATTATTTTATGGTTTTTGCAATTTATGTGTCAAGCATGTAATGTGGCTTTAGTTTTATTTTCTTCTCATTCTGTTTTACAATATCGTTCAATCCTCTTACGTCAATCCTAAAAGAAAACAAATTAGAGGGTCAAAATTATGTAGACTAGAAAATAAATCTGGATATAGTACTAATAGCCGACGACATTAATTTTTTTTTTGGTAACACCTTATCCTCCAGTTCCTGCCCGTTTTGCAATGCATGCGGTTAAGGAAACATATAACAAGTGGCGCAAAGCTAATGAGATGACGAGGTGCTATATTTTGGCTTCAATGTCAAATATGTTTCAACATTACCATCAAGCTATGCAGACAGCCGTTGATATGATGCTCAACCTTGGAAATCTTTTTGGGATGCAGAACCAGGCTGCCAAGTCATCGACAATCCAGAACATTTTGAATTAGACCATGAAGGAGGGCTCATCTGTGAAGGATCATATCCTCGAGATGGTGGGCTATTTCAATGAGATAGAAATTCTGGGAGGATCAATTGATCCAGAATCCCAGATAGATATCATCTTCCAGAGTCTACCTGCTAGTTATCAACAGTTCAGGCTGAACTATGATATGAATAAAAGGAATTCATCACTTCTTGAACTGTTAACAGAATTGCAGTCAACAGGAGGTGTATAACTCAAACTAGGCAAGCCCTGATTGTCGCTACTTCTTCTTCCTCGGGCCCAAAGCCCAGCAATGGGAAGAAGAAAAAGGATAAGGCATCTACGACTCCTAAGAAGAGCAAGAAAAAGGTGAGCCCAAAGAAATAAACTGGGAAATGCTTCAAATGAGGCAAGAAGGGACATTGGAAGCCTGATTGCCCATTTCTCAAGAAGGACAATGGCTCAGGTATATCTCAAGTCCATGTAGTAGAATCATGTTTAGCGGCCATTTCTATCCATTTGTAGACATCAACTTCCTTAAGAAAGAGGAAGTCTTCTTCTATTGGAGTGAATGAAACATACTTATAGCACCTAAGACTTAGACATGTCAATTCTAGGAGGATCTAAAGATTGGCGGATCATGGTCCACTTAAGGATCTAATTTTAGAATATTTTTCAACCTGCGAATCTTGTTTAGAAGGTAAGATGACCAAGAAATCTTTTAAAGTCAAAGAAAATAGGGCCAAGGAAGTACTAGAGCTCATTCGTTCTGATGCATGTGGTCCAATGTCAACTCAAGCTAAGGGATGGTTTCAGTACTTCATCACTTTTATTGATGATTACTCGAAAGAAAGGTTTGTCTATTTGATACGCCATAAGTCAGAATCTTTTGAGAAATTCAAATAATTCAGAGCACATGTGTAGACACTTCATAGTAAGACAATCAAGTGTCTACGGTCTGACCCTGGATGCGAATATCTTAGCAATGAGTTTTTGGATTACTTGTCTGAAACGGGAATATAATCCCAGTTGACTTCGCCCAGTACATATGTTGGAGAAAGATACAAGTAAATTGGAATCATGTACTGAGGTATATTTGTTTGTAGGATACCCCAAAGGAACAAAGGGATATGAGTTCTATAGTCATTGTGACAAGAATGTATTCATTAGTACGAATGCCAGATTTTTAGAAAAAAACTATGTACAGAACTACAAATCCAGCAGTGTGGTTGCTCTTGAAGAACTAAGTACATCAACTTATGTACCTCAGATTGTAATTCCTCGTCGTAGTGGGAGGGTTACTAAAGAACCTGATAGATTCATTGGTCTAGGAGAGTTTTCAGACTCAATACTTGACCTAGATGAATTTTATCCTTGAAACTACAAAGAAGTTGTAGAAGATCCAGATAGTCTCTCTTGGGAAGAAGCGATGGAATCTGAACTACAATCGATGATATACAAGGATGTTTACGATCTAAGTATCCAACCCAAAAGCTGTAAGGTCATCGGGAGCAAATGGGTATACAAGCGTAAATGTGGACCTGACGGGAAGGTGAAAGTCTTCAAAGCACGGCTAGTGGAAAATGGTTATACCCAAAGAGAAGATATCAATTACGATGAGACCTTCTCACCTGTAGCTAGCTTAAATCGATCTGAATCCTTTTGTCTATTGCAGCCTACATGGTTTGGGAAATTTGGCAGATGGACGTCAAGACCGCTTTCCTTAATTAAAGTCTTGAGGAGACTATCTACATGCAACAACCTGAAGGATATGTAGTCAAGGGCAGGGAACACGTGTTTTGGAAGCTTAAGAGGTCCATTTATGATCTCAAGCAAGCCTCCAGATCATGGAATGTCTGTTTTAATCAGACCATCAAGTCCTATGGATTTGAGCAGTGCCCTGATGAAAGCTGCGTGTACAAAAAGGTTGAAAGTGCAAGTGTTGTTTTCTTAATTCTCTATGTAGATAACATCCTATTGATTGGTAACAACAAAATGATGTTATCAAATATTAGAGGGTGGTTGTCTACACAAATCGTAATGAAGGATATGGGAGAAGATGGACACATTCTTGGGATAAAGATCATCCGAGATCGCCAGAAAATGATGTTGTGTATATCTCAGGAATCATACATTGATATTGTACTTAAGCGTTTCAGTATGCAGAATTCTAAGAAAGGGTTCTTACCATTTCGGCATGAAATTACCTTATCTCAAGACATCTGTCCCAAGACACAAAGTAAGATTGAGGAGATGAGACAGATTCCATATGCTTCGGCAGTTGGGAGTCTTATGTACGATATGCTTTGTACTAGGCATGACATTTTCTTTGTCGTAGGCATGGTAGCAAGGTATCAGTCCAACCCTAGCCGAGGACACTAGACTGCGGTAAAGAATATACTCAAGTACTTGAAGAGGACTAAGGAGTATATGCTAATTTACCAGGCATCCGAGTTGTGTCCTTTGGGTTACACCGATCTAGATTTTCAAACTGATCGGTACTCGAGAAAATCTACCTCAGGCTATGTACTCACCTTTGGAGGTGGAGCCATAACATGGAGGAGTTTGAAACAGAAATGTATTGCAGACTCCACCATGGAAGCTGAAAATGTGACAGCTTCAGAAGCTACAAAGGAAGTTGTATGGCTCAAAAGCTTCCTAATGGAACTTAACGTGATTTCGAGATGCTCACAAGTATCACTGTTTACTGTGGCAAATCAGGAGCAGTGGCAAACTCAAAGGAACCACGGGCCCACAAGGCCGGTAAACACACAGAGAGGAAATATCACATCATTCGAGATATAGTACGCAGATGAGACATTGAGGTGACTAAGATTGCATCAAAGGACAACCCGGTAGATCCTTTCAGTGAGAACCTCCCCAACACGACGTTCAAATGGATATTTTTCTAAAAAAATAAAAAGGATTATGGTGAGAATATTAAGAGTGCTCTACTATATATTGTATTTAAGATACAAAAATGAAGTTCAAATAAGAGCATCACGTGCTTTGAGAACGGCACCACGTACTCAACCGTCGAAGTACGGCGTTTAGCACGCCTGCTACGCACAACGCATGTGGACAATTAGATTGAGCCGCATAACATTTATTTATTTATTTATTTATTTTTAATTTAAAAAATCAAATTTTATTAAAAAAATAGCCAACATCTATTTTACACCCAACAACCATTTTCTTTTTTTATTTAATTTTAATTTTTTTCATCTATATATACCCCATATTCTCCACTTCATTTTTCACACTTCTTCATCACATTTTCTATCTTTTTCTTCCAAATTTTCTCTCTATTTCAAACGGCATGTAGAAGCACTGGAAGTCAGATGTATCGAACACTTAGACCTGCTTTCAATTTAAGTCGGAGAATAGGCAGTTGTGTATACTCGAAAGCTTGTTTTGAGTATAAGTGGGAAATTGTTAGGGTATATACTGAAAAACAAGCTTCGAGCTACTTTGTATTTGTAAACCTTATTTCCCAATATATGTGAAGATTATTATTTTGTCACATTGGTTTGTATTTTCATACTATGTTGTCTTACAAATTATTATGATTAAGCAAACATGTCTAAGTCTTCTACAATATAGACTAAGTGGGTGATCAGGTTATCACTGAAGGTCTCTCAGTCGGTTTTTTGCTGAAGAAAAGCTAAAGTGCCACAACCTAAATAGACTTAGACAATCTATCGTAAAATGTTGTAGTGTCAGGCCAAAATTTTACTAACCTTGGTAAGCAAATGACACTGGTGTGATATAGCACTGAACAAATTCACGTTGAGATAAGTCTTTCTTGCTAATTACTGAAAGACAGGATCTAGTGATTATTTATTTCTTAATCTTTGTATATAACATTGATTATATGATATTGATTACACTGCTTTGATTTATCAAAAGGTGCGGATTTTTCGTAGCCCAATAATCCTGATATCTTGCGCAGTGGTAATTAAGATCTAGATGTGCTAGGATTGTTATTACACTGAATTGTGTCCCGTGAGAGTCCGGGTTGATAATATCTCCAAGAGGAGTTCAATAAAATGTTTTATTATACAGAAGCCCGACCGGCTTGGAATTTATTCTATAGTATAATAAATAATTATTTTTGAACTACATTACTCTTGGTAAAATATATTAATTAATTAAAGCCAGCAGCGCACTTAAATTAATTAATGGATATTATAATCTTAAACACGGGAAATAAATTATTTAAAAATGAAGCCCAGATTCTCTGTAATTTGGATTTGGTTGGGTAAATCAATATTAATTTATGTAGTGGTCCAAATTAATATTCTATTGGGCTTATATTAAATTGGGGTTCAATTTAATTAGTCAAAGCCTAATAGAGGCCCAATCCAAATTTACTTGAATCTCTAATCTGGCTCATACATATTCTATAAATAGGAGATAATGAGAATATAAATTACAACACTTACACACACACAAAATTAGCCCACTACTAGGATTTGAATTCTTCAAACCCTAGCTCTCCACTTTTGTGTTTTTCTCCTCCTTCTCTAGTCCTATAGGTTTCATAGTATTTGCTAACATCAATATTCAAACTTAGGAATTTGGGAACAAATTAGAATTTCTAAGGTTGAGAACTCAAGACCAACAGGTGGAGAATGATCAAGTCATCATCTAATCTTTGGAGATCAAACACAAGTAAGTGACTGAACTAACTAGAAAACATGTCTTAGGATTTAATTATCTATTTTTGCATGTTTTAATTCACATTCCAATTAAGTTGGAATATATGAAATCAGTTATATTTTTCTTATATTATCCTAGAAAGATCTCGGGTAGGGGATTCCTTCATTGGAATATTTAAACGCCAACATCTTTCTTCTATTCAACACGACACACAATCACACACACACAAACGTTTACTTTCACACATCAACCTCCATTTTTACCATTTCAATATCAAATTCATGGCTAAATCTTCATCCAATCATGAATCAAACTGTAAATCAAGGTAGATCTACATCTCTAGAGCATTTAGGAAGCCTAAATTTTGAATAACTTTAACCTTGGAAGACCACCATGTTTCGGCCACTATATTTTTATGTGGGAATGATATTGATCTCTTAATATACTTCTATCGGCTTAAGCTTCGTCTCCACCTCCCTCTCCGGGCTAGAGCCACCTCGGCGTCGACGAAACCCGATTTCAGGGTGTCATTGTTGGGGTCAATTTAGGCTAAATCTATTTACCTTAGGGAATGATAGGTGCTTGGAGCAGGAGGGGGGGCGGCAGGCGCTGGAGTAAGGCGGCGGCGGCGCTGGAGAAGAGCGGCGGCGGCGACGCTGGAGGTGGAGGTGGAAGAACGGTGACGCTGGAAGTAGAAGAAGGAGGGAGTTCATGAGGGCAGCGAAAGAGGAAGTCGGGAAAAGGAAAAATAATAAGCTAAAAACCTAAAAAAAATTGATAATTTAAAAAAAAAATAGAAAAGTCGGTTTAACCGGCCAGTGGTTCATAGTCGAATCGACTGATTTTTCTGATTCATGGGGGTCTAAATACTCAATGGTTTTAATGTGCAAATCGGACCGGACAACATATTGGCTTGCAGCCAATTCGAATTTTTATAACACCGGGGTGTGTTTGGTATAATGGATTTGGAATTGTAATTTTATGAAATTAAATTTAAAATTATAATATTCAATTCAATTCCAAATCCTTTGTTTCGTAAAATTAAGTTATTGATATAAAATTATATTGTAATTCTAAATCTTTTGTTCGGTAAGTCAAAAAATTAACCAAAATTTGACATTAATTTTTAATTGAATAATTTATTTTATTTTTTTATTTATACACATTATGTAGCATTTAGAGTATGTGAATGTATGTATTTTTTATTTATGTATAAATCTGGCACTAAACACATTCATGGTACCAAACATCCCATTTCATAAATATGACATACATTATCTATTTTAGTTCAATAGAAATTAAAACAACCAAACTAAATAATTATATTCTCATCAAATGAATAAAAATATTTTGTTCTTCTAAAAATTTCTGAAGAACAAATTAGGAAAATTGTAGATGAATTGACTAAAAATTGAATATAATTTAAAAATTAAATGCTAAAAAGAAACTAGAGACTGAGAGGAGATAGTGGTGTATGTGTGTGTGTGTGTGTGAGAGAGAGAGAGAGAGAAGAGGGTATGTGAGAGAGAGAGAGAGGGGGGGGGTGTGAGAGAAAAAGAGCATATATTAGAGATATGAAAATTCAAATATTTACTTTAGTTATGGAATTCATATTGTGGAATTGTGAGATTTGAAATATAAATTCAATTTCAAATCTAAATATTTTTATGATACCAAATAGTGCATTTTGAATTGATAGATCTAATTTTAAATCTAAAGCTTTAATTTCATGGTACTAAACGCAACTTGAATCTAAGTATAACAAGTATGAGCAGTGCAACTAGAGTCTCTCTATTATATTCTAAACTTTTAATTATTAGAATCCCTATATATTTCTTTTTTGATTGTCGTAAATTTAAATTCAATATGATTATGCTATTTAGAATTAATACTAGTAAGACAATGGTTACGTAAATGCCACAATGCTATAAAAGTGGAAGAGGAGCAGGTAAGACCTATATTTGAGATTAAATAGTTAAACTTGCAATTAAAAAAATAATGTTTATGGGTGGTGAACCACTCCAACTATATATGGGCAGGCATTCACAACCTATTTTTATGAAAAAAAGTACATGAGTGAGGGGCATAATAACATTTGATAATTAATATATTATATTATTAGCTGAGAAACAGAAACCAGTTTTAATGTTGTAAGGATGATGTATAGGTTCATATTTTGTAAAAAAAAAATTATCTTCTGACTTTTTATTTACCATATTATATTAATAATTAATATTTGTGTATTCAAATAAAATAGCCTCAGTTTTCAAATTCGTTTTTCACAAAGTACTTAACACAATGAATTATTAGACACACGTGCTGAGCATATTGTTCCAAAAATTCGTAGATGTTGAATTACTCTACAAATTCCAAAGCTATGGTATCTAGATTTTGAAACTTAACAACAAAGACAAATTAATATTCAATTTTAAATTTTATTGGGAATTTCATCTACATGGACTAACTAGGCTTAGAAAGGACTAACAAGAGTTATTTAATTGGATCAAATGTGCCAAAATCATTCCAAATCTCCAGAACCAGAGATCCTGTAAATGAAATACATATTTCTGATCCTTTTTCAAGAATTCAAAAAATAAAATAAATCACAGATAAAAATGAGACTATTAAAATCCAGCTCTTTTTAATTAACTGCTTCACTTTGACTCCTTAAATGTTACATTTAATAAAAATTTAAAACAATTTATCATTCATTTATGCTCCCATTGCCCCCACGTTACCTTCTTCCTTCTCATTCTTTCTTTCTTTCTTCACTCCTCTCTCGACTCTCGTATTCTCTTTTCTTTTAGATATGTTTCCTCTATCAATGGGGCTGATAGCAGGAAATGAACAAGAAAAATCCCAGTTAGCAAAAACAATTTGTCAATTATCAGCATGTGTAAATCTTCACAATCCTCGTACCAACAAATCTCAGTTCATCAACTGGTATCTTGTGCTTAATGTACGTTTCTTTATCTGAGTTCTTGATACTATTGATCATGTTTTCCTACGTTATAGCTTCCCGTTTCTGCTGTCGCGTGCCATTTTTTTCGTATGTTGCGACGCTGCATTTTGGTTTCGTAGGTTGATGAAAATGCAGATATGTGCAGAGTGAGAAAGCAATATCACAAACTAGGTAAGGTTTTTCTTGCATGATGAAATTATTTGGATTTTCCAGATATCGGTTTGTATAGAGACATGGATTATAACTTTGCTGATCAATAGCAAAAATATTGTTGTTTCGTGTCTGGTCGTGTTGATATATGCAGCTTTGCAGCTGCATCCTGACAAAAACAGCAACTCCATGGCTGAAACTGCATTCAAACTTGTGTCTGAGGTGTGGTTATGTTCATATTCAGATCCTTTTCTTTCTGTGGCTCTGTGTTTTTTCTATCCCTCTCAATGATTTGTTATTTTGAGGTACGAGGTTTCTTTACATTTTCATGTTACATTTCTTGTTTCACTATTTCTAACATATCCGCTCCTCGTTGAAGAAACCTCTCTCTCTCTCTCTCTCTCTCTCTCTCTCTCTCTCTCACACACACACACACACACACACATAAAACACAGTCCTGACACTGCATGGCACAGGCATACTTGTGCCTATCTGATAGCACAAGACGAAGAGCGTTTGATACAGAGAGGAAGACCATTTCTTGCATCAAATGCAATCCAAATTCTTGCAAGAGAACTGATTCTCCCCATCCCACTAACAGTGATGATGCAAAGACTCAAAAACCAAGTGAAGAAACATCAAAAAATAGTCGACTCCGGGCCCGCATGAGAGAGCTGCGAGCCAAACTCGCAGAAGAATCCACCATCATCGACAAGTGTTTGGTGGCCAACGCTGCATCAGCTGCTAACTCCCTCGGAGCACGAAAAGAGTCCCCAATTTTCGACCCATCGGACTACAAGCACAGGAACTATCCTCATCACCGGACGGCCAGACTCCAAGATTTAAGAGCAGCCCTCAGAATGGGAAGCGGAAGCTTGCAAAATGGATCAAATCAAGACTACCCAATATTTCAGTGTAGAGTAGAAAGAGTTTCTTCTATGTCTACATGTGCTAGTACCAGAGATCATTGAATAATACATTTCTTTCACAATTCACAGAATTTCTATCTTCAAATATGCCCTGTCCTCGTCCTTTCCGACTTCTATCTATTTCTAATTCTAACAATTTCTACACCCACCACTCACATTCGCCGATGGGCGTTGAGCAGCTGATAATCAAACCGATTGACTGCTTTTCCCGCTTTGCTAATGTAACCTTATAACGCGGGCAGGGCAGCGGGCACGGGAGGATTCTTACCATCAATAGAAAAACAAATTGAACTGTAGGCATCAAGGTAAGGGACCGAGATTTTATACTGCTGCAGAAGCGGAATCGCAAAGAGAGAGAGAGAGAGAGAGAGAGAGAGAGAGATGACATTTTAAGAATTTAAATAAAACAGGAGACAACTTTTTTACTTCATAGTCACAGATCAAGATCAGAGCAATAGAGCATAAGGCTTAAGCTACAAAAAAATTCATCTTCTGCAAGCCCAGTAAACTGGAGAACTCATTAAACGGAACAGAAGACGGCCTAGAGATGAAAGCTTCCGAGGAATTCATTTTCTTATCACCATTTCATTGAACTAGTCATCTTTAGCTGACTGGTTGGGCTTCGGTAAACTTAGTTCACCACTCTTTATCAAAGGCCTCAGCTCCTTTTCTGCCAACTTCTTTACAGCAGAGTGTGAGGTTTCCAGGAAGGCATCGATCACCTTGGAACTGAGAATATCATGAAGAAATCAGAAATTCAATCACTCAGATCAGCGCACACTAATACGTGGAAGGATGTTTTGATCGAAGTTCACTCACCTGTGACCTTTTGCCAAGACTGCACAATTTCCTTTCAAAGCTTTTTCCCATAGTATGGTAGCAAATGAAGGGCAGTCAAGAACAAGTTTCCTGATGGTCCGGCTTGAGTGGAACTGTTCCAAGATATGCTCTTCTGCTTCAACCTTAGGTTGAGCAGCAATAGATGCTATAGCTTCATACAGCTCGAGCAACTTTTCATCCAAAGTAGGATGGAGTATACCATCGCTGCCTCCAGTAGCAACCTACATGCATTTTTCCAATATACGGTGAACTGGCAGAACTCACAAACTTTTGCTTACCAAAATAACCAATATATAAGTTACAGTTTGTTGGAACAAGATAACTACCTCATACATGACCTCTCTCCCATATTTCGATTTTAGTAGAACTTCTGCCATCTCAGAACATGTATCAATGAGTTTCTGCAAAAAATGAAATTTGAAGAATGTAAGAGTAGCCCCACAAGTAACATACGTCATATTTCCCAAAATGCACAAACAGTATTAAGGACGAACCTCAGCAAGCCCACTGTCGACCAGCAACTCCTGCCTCCGCTTAAAAGAATCCTTCTTACCACCCTCATTCACCTGTATATTTCCATCACCATCCTCATCCTTGTCCTGTTCAACATCTTCCTTGTCATCCAGTTCACCCTGAAATAAAGAATAGAGCACATATTATTGACTATACGACATTCCAAAGTTGAATGCTACAAGCCTAGAAGAGAATATAAGAGAGGAAAGAAGAAGACTTGCATTAACTTTTAGGGACGGAATAGATAGGTTCAGTGAAGCCGAGTCATCCTGATTGAAATATCGGGAACAATCCGGATGAAGAAGCTGCATAAAAGGGCGTCTTGTATTCTGCAAAGATAAGTATTACAGATTTGATTAGAATCTGAACAATTTGCCAGAGTTTTCATGGCATTGACGAAGATGAGGGTCAGACATGGCATTTTAAAACATTGGAACTGACTAAGAATCCTATACGAACACCATCTATCTCTAAAAAGAACATCAGGATCAGGCGCAACAAGGAGGATATATACTATAATAATAGAGTTCATCAACCTGATCCAATATAAGCTCCTTCAGTTTTTTTTCAAGCTCACGAATGATTATCTGCATGGAAAGTAAAGAGTCAGAAGGTGGCATCTCCTCGAGAAGGAACTGCAGAACCAAAGATATAAAAATAACCAGACCTTTGACACAAGTTTTGTGTCATCAACAACTGAAAGTATGCAGACAAGCACCTGAAATAGAACAGGATGCAGAAAATTCTATATAAGCATGAAGCATTACAACTTCTGTTGAGAGTTCATCACATAAAACCTAATAACAGATTGTACCCTAGAAGACATAAGTAAAAAACATATAGAGCCATACCATACTCCCAAATTTGTCGCTAGCTATTTTTTCAACATTGCCTTTCATCCCTTTGATAATTTTCTTCCGATCCTGAACGAGTAATAGTAAGTTAAACAATATTTTAAGAAGAAGTCTTCAACAAGGCATTCAATATAAATAAGTCTGAAACATTGACGGTGTCTATAATAGAGAACATTCTGGTACCTTTGCGCTCCCATGTCTGATACAAAGCATACCAAGCCTGGATCCATCCTTAGTTGCAATAATCCGAACGAAAGATGGACCTGATAACTGTTGAATAACATCTGCGGCAGAAAACTTCACAAAATTTTAATCAGATATATTGACAATAAAGGTAAAAAGTCAAACAGTACTCTTCATAATAATCATCAAAAGTACCTTATCTGCAATGGCCAAGTATTCCAGTAATGCTCTGTGGACAATCGAATGGTCTAAGATCCCTTTCTCCAGAATAGGTTGAAGCACAGATGTCATGTGACGTGCGACTGATGACTTCTGCAACTGCAGCTTTGAAATGATATCTTCCAATCTGTGCATTAACATATAAAAATTTAAAAAATAAATAAATAGAAACTATGAAACAGCAATTGGAAGCAATATTTATAATGATCCTTATAGAGAATACTCATCAGGCACAGGGGGTAAGAAATCCAACCAATAGCTGATCGGAAAACAACAAGTTTCAATTTGCCAACTACAGACACCAAGATAAACTGTAGACCAAGGTGATGTAACTCAATTTATTAGAGTCCCCTAGTACAAAAGATGCAATTGCATGCCTTTTCCAACTAACACATGGAATTATCATAGCCAACTATGCAGTCAACTAAAAATGCAACCAGACAACTTTTAATCTGATTTAAGTGTTTGATGTGCTACCCCATTTTTTCTGTATTATCATTTAAATAACTAGCAAGTTCATGGAATGACATCAATAAGAAAAACTTGAGCTGTAAGAAGCATGTATTTCACATCTTGTTATTACAATGTCACAAAAGAACAAAAATGGGTGCATCACCTGTTCTCTTTCATCGTGACCAAATCCTTGAATAGCTGAAGTTCTGGTGAATATAGTTCCATAAGAAGAGCTTGCTTCTGACTTGCATTTCCAAGGCAATATGCATGTTCAATAACTGCAAAAATATGCAATATATTAAGTACCACGAGATAAATAAGACTTCTGTACATAAACAATAGTTGCACTTGCATTCAGGACAATTAGAATGCAATAACAGTTTATGTTCTTAAACTAGATTCTATGAGCTTAAACAAGGTTCTACTAAACACAGCTTGATTTCATCTCTCATGGGAAACAAACCATAGAGATAATACCACTCTGACACAATTACAACAGGAAATCTAGTAAGCTTGTCCCACCCATATATTGAAGTTCATAGATGTGCCATCATACCTAGAGAGCCAACCATTTGCCGTAGAAGAGAAGCAACATGACCATGGAGAGACGATATAAATTCTGCCAATTGTTCCTTGGATGCTACAGAAGAAATAGATAGATTTGAATAAACTAGAACTGAAAACAAGAATCACATAGCTGCAAGTTCAATAAGAACAAGGCAAGTAAGGCATACCTAGATCTAACAACTTAGTAACAAGACGAACTGCGTAAGTATTGCTTGCAAGAGAAATAAAATGTGGCCGAAGCTCCGTGAAGACAGCATTTCTTTCATCTTGTGTACAATGTTT
This sequence comes from Monilaria moniliformis, assembly GCA_034509125.1. Taxonomy (NCBI): domain Eukaryota; kingdom Viridiplantae; phylum Streptophyta; class Magnoliopsida; order Caryophyllales; family Aizoaceae; genus Monilaria; species Monilaria moniliformis. The sequence continues at coordinate 15,412 of JAYDZE010352704.1, forward strand.
AACACAGGTCTGTAGTTCACAAAGACAGATGATAGATGCCCATATAAAACAGAGGAACTTCAAAATCTTTGAAATAGATAAGCAGGTGCAAATAGTAGGCCAAACTATGGGAGGAGGTACGCATGATAACCTGAAGAACACGAGATGCAATGTGAGACCTTGCAATTTCAGAAATCTTTCCTTGCATCTTCTTGACGGCTTCACTTACCAACCTAAGACACGCCCAAAAAGATTATCAACCCGCAAAAAGATAGTGGCAACACTAGATTAAATTGAAGTCCTTTAGTATTGAAAAAGATGGAAGGAGCTAGTTTCTCTGAGTATTTCTCTAAGTATCTAACTTGAAAAACAAAGAACAAAATACACACCTTGACCTATCTTCTTTTGAAATATTACGGCGTCTCATCTTCTCCCAGAGCAAAGTAAGTTCCTAATTTAAAAGATGGACCAGACAACTCAGCCTAACTACGCAAAGGCACTTTAAAAATCTCATGTAAGTGACAAAATCAGATAATTAAGCTTTATAAAAGCATCCTCCAACATAAAAGGTAGACACCGACGGCATATAGTGTCCTCATGCAGCTTATAGATAGCACATAAGAAGTTGCAATCACAGAACTATAATATTACATCTTTAGCCACCATAAATAGAGCCATCATAGAACACAAGATATACATGTGGCGAGAACTATCAACATGTGCCATTTTTGGTCATGAATGAGAAATGATAAGAAATAGTTGATTAAAATTGGCATATTTCGTCAAGATAAGAATAAATTGTTAACATATGACAAGTATCATAGCAGGAAAGCAACAAAAAACGATAGTGAGAAATTGGCAGACAAGTAAAAGAAGACAGAAATACTTGTTCCAGTGTGTAATGCTTCTTCCTGATCTTTTTCCTAGCTTGAGCTAGCTCCTGGAGAAACAGGGGAAATTAAATAAGAAGTTAAAAATCAATGGATTAGCAAAAATCAGGCTTTTTTCTGCATATGCGTTAATATAAGATAAAAGTTGCCATTATGGGAACTTTTTTTTAAAATTCCATGAATGGGTAAGACGCGAAATGGTCTAGCGTCACACAAAAAAAATACGAATTATTGTTCCTAATAGGGATCGAACGCAGGACCTTCGGTGTGTAAGGCTAAAGGCATAATCATTGCACCACCCATGTTCTTTATTGAAGACGCTAAACAATCTTGCCTCTTATAGAGAGGCTAGACCATCTCGCGTCTTCACTTAAATGAAGACATTCATGGAATTTTTAAAAAAAAGTTCCCATATTGAAACTTTTATATTATATTATCCCATATTGAGAAAAAAGCCGCAAAAATCATCTAAATTTTTCCATTTAATATCTTATAAATGCAGCATAAACCTAAGTAACGCAATTAATTTCTTAATACCAACACAACACTTCAAAAGTTCCACAGCGAACAAAGTAAACCAAAGACGAGAAACTTAAAAGAGGTCGAACCTTTGAACGCAAACGAGCTAGTTTCTTGGAGTCCCCCACTTCACCTTTCTCGCCATTAGGTTTCTGGTATTCCTTCTTAGGAAAATTGGATGGCTGCTTCCCGACTTTATTTTGAGCGTTGGTCGGAGTAAACTTGGACTTTTTCGGATTCGAAGATAATTTAGGTTTTTTGAAATTTGAAACTGGTCCCTCCGATTTCTGGTTAGGGTTAGTCTTCCTCTTAATGGAGCCGCTGCTCTTCTTCTGTTGTGGCTTCGCCGCCATTGACAATGTTTGAGCTTAACGTCTGCTGTCTGCGAATTCGAACAGCAAAACGAGTTCTTCACTGAATTTATAGATGGCTCTTGGGCTCATCAGGAAATTGGGCTATCAAATGATATTAAGGCCCATCTCGCTCATTTATGTCATCTATAATATTACAGATTTTACGCATAAATATATTTCGGAAATATATACTTTTCTTTCCCTTTTTCATTTGTTTTTGAAGTTTCAATTTATGAATATTGAGCTCTCAACCGATGTAGCTGCAAGCTGCCGGCAAAATTCCGGATCTAGGAGTATCTACAAAAAAAGTTCACAAAATGGAAAACTTTTTTTTATGACCAAAAATGGGTAAGTCACATTTGGAAAATGCGACTTCAGTGTAAGTCGCATTTCCCAAATGCGACTTCACTCAAGTTAAGTTAAGTTATGTTTCCCAAATGCGTCTCTGCTCCACCCGGCCGGGTGAGTTGAATTTCAGCTCCACCCGGCCGGGTGGAAGCCTATGGGAGACAGAATGCCCCAC
>JAYDZE010352815.1:0-17673 GCA_034509125.1 Monilaria moniliformis
AAATTATTTAATTTAATTTATGGAAATAAGTATTTTTATATTAAGAAAAGATTAATCATTATTCTTTCCTTAATTAATGTGGATGGTGATTAGGTAAAATAAAAATTTAGTTAAAATAGGTAAATTCCTTAATTTATTAATAACTTCTTTAATTGGACAATATGGCCCATCTACTCTTGCATTTCTTAAGTATTTTAATTAACCGTCTAAGTTTATTTTATTTATCTTCTAGTTTTTTTGGATTCTTCTAATTTTATTTTTTCCTGTTTCAAGTTAGAAACGTTTACTTTGTTTTTAATTTTGGAGGTTTGATTTTCACTCTTACGGGTTTCTTCTTGAATTCATTTCTCGGATTTGTTTCCTCTATTTGTTTAATCAAATTAAGAAAACAAGAATTTAATTCTGTTACCTCTTATAGAATGAAAGAATTAAACTTTTTCCTTGTTTAGATTTCAAATAATGAATACTTTTCTCAATTATAAGTTTTAAATTTCACAATCAATGTAAAATATGGGAATTGAATTAGTTTTCCTTTATGGAATGAAAGAATTGATTGTCTCCAAACTATTGATCTTTTTCTTTTCTTAACAATAATTGGATAATCTCACCATATTAATCAGTTTATTACATGCTAATACATCGTTACCACTAACATCAAATTCCGTCCTACAAAAATATATACTCCAATTTCCATTCATCTCCACGAATTCCAACTATTTTGTCTTCACTCTTGGGGAAAACTCTCTCTCCGCCGCAATGCAGCTCCGCCACGCCGCGGCCGCCGCCGCCACCCTCATAACTTTGACCCTTTTCCTCCTCCCCTCCACCATCAATGCCCACAACATCACCCGCATCCTCGCCAAATACCCCGAGTTCTCCACCTTTAACCACTATCTAACCGTGACGCTGCTGGCGCCGGAGATCAACCGCCGCGAAACAATCACCGTCTGCGCCGTCGAAAACGCCGCCATGGACAGCCTCCTCTCGAAGCACCTCACCCTCGGTGCCGTCAAGAACGTCCTCTCCCTCCACGTCCTCCTCGACTACTTCGACGCCAAGAAGCTCCACCTTATCACCAACGGCACCGCCCTCGCCGCCACCATCTTCCAGTCCACCGGCTCCGCCCCCGGTTCCTCCGGCTTCGTCCAGATCACGGACCTCAAGGGCGGCAAGGTCGGGTTCTCCCCCGATGACGACGCCGGCGCAGCCCCCGTCGCCGCCACATTCGTCAAGTCCGTCGAGGCTGTGCCCTACAACTTATCCGTGATTCAGATCTCCGCCGTGTTGCCCTCACCCGAAGCAGAGGCCCCCGCCCCCGCTCCCAGCAAGGTGAATCTCACGGCCGCCTTGTCGGCCCACGGCTGCAAGGCCTTCGCCGCCGTGCTGCTCGCGAGCGCGGCGGAGCAGACTTTCGAGGGCAATGTTGAAAGCGGATTGACTGTTTTCTGCCCCGGTGACGACGCCATGAAGAGCTTCATGCCCAAATTCAAAAACCTAACCGCCGATGGCAAGCAGTCGTTGCTTGAGTATCATGGCATGCCGGTCTACGAATCGCTCTCCGGCCTGCGATCGAGCAATGGAGCGGCGAGCACTTTAGCTACCGACGGAGCAAAGCAGTTCAGCCTGACGGTGCAGAACGACGGCAACGACGTCACGATCGAGACGCCGATCGTGACGGCGAAGATCGTCGGCACCGTGTTGGATAAGGAGCCACTGGCGATATTCCAATTGGACAAGGTTTTGATGCCCTTGGAGCTGTTCAAGTCGTCTCTGCCGCCGACTCCGGCGCCTTCTCCGGCTCCGGAAGCGCATGCGAAGGCGCCAAAGCCGTCGAGCAGGGACGATTCGCCGCCGGCGCCGGCTGCTCCAGCGGACTCTCCGGCGGATGGTCCCGACGGAGATGTGGCGGATCAGAGTTCCAATGGCGGCGCGGCTAGATTTATCGGTAGTGGCGTGATTTTGAGCCTCGGATTTGCATTCCTACTACAGTTGTGAGTTTTTATTTTTTTTCTTTTTTCTTTTTTCTTTTTTCATTTTCGTTTTTCCAATTTAGATTTTGTGTTTTGAGCTTTTTGTGTGAAATATAATCAAGGCTTCGCAAGTTGACAAGGATGCATTATACTAATTTATTTGAATTGTAATAGATTTGTAGGATTTCTTATCTATTTATCGAGAGATTAATTATGAGAAAAAATACAGGCTTTGCTTCTTTTTTCTTGTTATAGTGACGAAATTATATGCGTATATGTATCTTAATTTTACTGAACCGAAAAATAAATAAAGAAAAAAGTTTTCAGTTGTATAAGTAACAATGGTAATGGCAGTTGGGCAGTTGGGCTTTCTCTGAAGGGCATGTGCCAGGCTTTGAACCTTTAAAAAGTACGTAATAATTGAAATTTAAAATAAACTAAAAAAAGAAGCTTCCTCAGAAAGGTGGGCTTTGGCTTTTCATAGTAGCTTTATAATACTCCACATACGTTCCTATGCTCCTTCCTACTCCTCGAATAGTAACAAATTGTATTTAGTTGGTTATTAAAATTTGTATATATCAAAAGTAAATTGTAAGTTGAGCGTCAAATAAGAATTTTATATGCTCAACTTATTATATTACTAACGAGTTTGCTTGCTAGTACTTATTAAGTCAAAGAGCACTAATGAGCTTTTGTGGAATGAAGGTTGAGTAGTTCATCAATTTATAATTTGAATTAGTAATAAATACATGATATGGTGAAATACTTGGAAATGGAGATAATGCATAACAAGGTTAGTGAAGTTGCATATTTGGTATAATTCATGAGTGTCAAACTATGATTTGGGAAAAATGAGTTTGAACTTTGCCAGTTCCAAAACTTAGTTGAAGCGACTAGAATAGAAACTTAATATATATTTATATATAGAGAAATGCAGTTACCTAGCTATATTTTGAATAAGAAAGATTAACTATATTTGAAGAAGCAATGTCGATGGTGTTTTCATATGCATGTCACATGGTCACTCACATATATATTCTACAATTAATACTAACCATCCTAACTTTGAGTACATGTTGTAGCAATTAACGGGTCAGCCGCATCGATGCCAATTTTGTTAATAACGACGCATCGAAGTGAGCTACTATACATTAACATATTCCTCGACCTACTATACGTTCTAGAGTAAACATTTTTTAAACTTGTGGGTTTTTGTGGTAATTGAAAATTCATATTTCGACCATCTATTCTATCTTCATTGATTGAGTTTGTGGGCGCAAATATATTTCAAGAAACAAGAAATGATAACAAGCTTAAAAAAGGGTTCAATTAAATCATGACGTGCTTATATTTCAAAGTTGTTCTGAATTTAGTTGTGTGAAGTTAGGTGTATTATTCTAAAATAGATTTCATCCAATGAGAGTGATGAAAACTCCCCCTACCTTGTAACAAAAAATGGAGTCATAGCTCATGCCCATGACAACCAATTAGTTGCTTTCGGAAATTTGATTATGTTTATACCAAAGTGGCTATTTTAATTTCCTTATTTGTTCTCAAGAATAGGTATTTTTATGTGTCCCAACAATTAATTATGTGTAAATACTAAGAAATGATATACCATCATACTGGAACTTAGACTTACTTATTGGACCTTGATAGATTGATTAAATTTGAACTTGTTTGACCATCTTATTCTTCAAATACTCAATCCTATGTTTTATCAATTTATTCATTCACTCAAAATAAATGTCACCTATTAATTTATCATGAGTTGAATATGTACTTTGGAAATAATATTTAACATATATAACTATCATAATTATATGCAATGGCCCGTTGTAGGCATAGACGAAAGGTACGGTTGTCTATGGCACAGTGCAGCCTGGGCCATATAAATTAAAAAAGCATCAGTAGCTTTCTTCGCTCCTTCAACCGTGAACAAGTTTCTTACTATAGTCGAGGCTCGAAAACTCACCTGAAGTTGAAATATTGAATGAGTATCCTTTATTTTGTATTTTGTTTTAATTGATCTTAAAATGTCCGAAACGAGGCTGATTATATGTAATAAAAAATTATAATTTAAATTATGTTAAACTACATATCATTTTATTTGGATTTACGAGTTAGAATTAATAACTTGGAATTTTGTAGTAGATATATAGTTTGAAGAACATGAAAATTGTGAGACACGTTTGAATAAGGGGAATGGGTTAATCTCCGGGCCTCCCCCTTCCTCTACTAAAATAAAACATGTTTAGGGTACCTTTATTTTGTTTGTGAATCAAACTTTGTTTTCAATATATATCATGCAATTCAAATTTATTAGTAAGATCCTCTTTTCCAAATCGTTATCCATTATTTTTATGTATATAACACTATAAAAATCATCTTAGATATTAGGTCCTACTAAGCTTCGATGGAAAATAATTTTTATATTTTCAGTGAGATATTTCAATTTTCAGGGTTGGTTTTTACAGTGTTAGATAGTACACACAGCTTGAGAAAATAAAAATGTATTTCTAACATTTTGGTCTGGAGCTGGACCCATTTGTGCTCTAGCTATATGATGGGCTTTGTTAGTGGCCCATTTCCAGCTTGGGCTCTATTTTACTGTATACAACCTCGTATTTTAAATAATAATAATAATAAATAATTGTATAATTACTATTTTTCCTCAAATAAAATACTTAATCCTACTTTTCGTGTAATGGCATGAGTGATATTGTGAGGAGGAAGTTGTTATTGGATTGCGGAGCAGCAGACAGTGGAAAACCGTTAAAGGTAGGTTTCGAGTGAAATAGGAGAGCGGTAAAGGGTTTACCGTTGAGTAGCGATAAGCCACCAATGCTTTGCAAAACTTGTAAACTACTGTTAGCTATCTGTTCAATCATAGGAAAACCAAGCCTTAAGCACTCTTTGACTTTTCTAGTTAATGAAATTACCTGAAAATTGCGGAAATAGAATTGGTAATTGGATGGTAACATCAAGTGCAACAACAACGCCAAGATATCAGATGTAGCCCAAAAATTCCATAATCGGAAAATTGTGGCAAGAGAAGTGGGAGTCGGATGGGAAAATCAAGTGCATATATGGCGGCTGGATAACAGATGCAGCCCAGAAAACAGCCCATAGAGATGTTCTCTATGGAAAAAAGGTACAGCCCATAGAGATGTTCACTGAAAATGACAATTTATGCTTTTTATATTAAGTTTCTATTGTATAGGCAAGTTAATTACATATTAATGCAATTAATAATTGGCATAATTGAATTAATTATTATTAATGATGATTTGGATGAAATTTTAGCGGGAAGATTTTGTAGGAAGTGATTTTGCTTTTAGATATAGATATAAATAGTATAGATATAAATGAGTTCTAAGAAGGCTAGAAGATTTAACCATAAATGTATAAGTTTATTCCCTTCTTTCTATTAATCGATCTAGAAGATTCATATTTTACTTGTACAAATTTCTCTAGCAAAAACAACGCTTCAACCCTCCCCTTTTATACTTTTGATATTTTTGTATTTTCTTCATGGGCATACGTAGCCCCGCCGCAAACGCGGTGGCCGATGGAGTTGCTGCGAGGGAAGCAGCGCGGCTGGGTTGCGGGAAGAGAGCCGCGGCCGATTGGCGCGATGTGTGCTGCAGCAGCGGCCAAACCGTGGTGATCGGCGGTTGATAGCAGCGGCCAAACCGTGTGTGCTGCAGCAGCGGCCGCACCTTTTTCCGTTTATTTTTTTATTTTCCTTTCCTTTCATTTTTCCTTGCTTTTTTTTCTTGAACTTTGGAGAGATCAGAGAGAGTGGAGGGGTGAGCTGAAGAGAGAAGGTACTCTAACAATTTAGTAATTTCAATTACTCAATAAAAATGTAATTAATTAAGTAAATAAAAAATGTAATATAATCAAAATTACTTGATAATTTAGTAATTTCAATTTCAAAAATAAAAAATGTAAATAATTAAGTAAATCCAATTTTTTAATAATTTTATTATTTTACAAATATCACAATTCAAATAAATATATTAAAATTGGATAATAATAATAATAATAAAAATAATAGATCTTATCGAATTAATTTAGTCATTTTCGACTTATTAGTAATTTATTTTAATTTCACAAATATTACAATATAAATAATTATATGAAATTGGAGAACAAAAAATTGATTAAATAAAATTGTGACTGAAAATGAGATTGGAATTTTGAGATTGTATTTGAAGTGTTGTGGCTAAAAATTGATTAAATAAAATTGTAACTGAAAATGAGATTGGAATTTTTGAGATTGTATTTGAAGTGTTGTGGCTAAAAAAATGTATTTATGACTAAAAATAAGGTTAAAAATAGAACTGCATTATGAATGACCTAAGTTTTGAGCTAATTTATAGCTACATGATAACCTAGACTTAGTTCTACGTGATTAAAATGCAGTAATAGTTATTATAATGGCTGTTACTTTAGAAAACAAATTAAATGGATAGCTTCACACTAATGGTAGGAATAAAGTATATATTATAATCTGGATTTGTATTGCACGTATTACGTAAAGCAGATCAGAGTTCCCCATTGAAATATAATTAAAAGGTTTGGATTTTTGAGATGGGGCCGTCAAATTCTTTTCTAATTTTGCAACGGCTCCATTGCATGTGATTTCAATTCTTTAATTCTAATAATGATTGGAATGAATTCTGGAAATTAAGTTAAACCATTTGACACATGGAATTCCGTGTGTCTGAACAACTCTATTTTACACTTCCAAGGCTCGTGGTTTTCAGTGTCTTCGTGCTTTCCATCCAATCAAATACTTGCAATTACTCATTTAAATACCATACTAATGTTTTTTTATTTCTTGGGAAGCCAACAACACTTTTTTATGCTATAGATTATAGTCGTCCAATATTCAATTATACGAATTGATTGGACTTTTAATATGAATAAAAAATATACTAAAAAAGAAAATTATGCTATAAATTTTAATACATTTAATTTTTTTTTTTGATAATAAATTAATGATAAATATTTAATTAAAAACATTAAATAGTTATATACTATCAAATGACTAAAAAAATATTCTTTATGAAAACAAGCTTACATATTTGGAATATCCGAAAAAAGAATTTCATGTACAAAATGTGTAATATTATTTATAGGGTAATGCTAATGGATCAATTTGATCCGGACCAATAGCATTAATTTATAAATTTCATGCTACTAGATCGTCTTCTGGGATATATTAATAAGCATATACCACAACATTTAGCTTTATATCAACAACAATATATAGCCGCATTAAACTGTAGATAAGTAATTTCAAGGATCAAGCTTTAGATGGAAGTTGGAAAAAGTTCAGAATGTATTTTTTGTCACCATGGATGTTTCTTTGTTGATCGTACAATCTGATATAATAACCACATTCTCAAAACCTTTAATTTGTAAACACGGTATAATTATGATGTTGCTGTTATGAATATATGTATTTACTATAATGATTGCCTACATCACTGTTACGTGTTGTGTGCACTTGCTAAATTTTACCTTTTGTTTTAAAGTTGTGCACATACCTGCTTGCAAAGATTTCAAGACATTGTATGATGTGATCACTTTTTACTTAAATTATGCTGTTGAGGTGAGATTTGAAAAGCGGAAAAATGGATCCAAATCTGTAGACGGTGTGGTTATGTAGCATTATGCCGTTTGCAGTAGGAAGGGCAAAAAGAGGACGAATGATTTGGATGCTACGAATGCACGTGAAGATTTTGTCAACAAGCATAGACGGTTATCAAAGAGATGTGAATGTAATGCAATAATAACAATCAAGTTTGTATCGGAAAATGGACAAGGTAGATATGTTATTAATCAGTTCTTAGAGGAACACAACTATCCTATGGTGGAGGGTCATCACAAAAGATTGTAGATGATGATATTCAAGGTCATACACTCCTCTGCGTATATTTACTGCATATAATTATTGCCATCCTTCAATATGATTACCAAAATCTGGATTTTCTGCTATGTTGGTATTGTTTTTTATAATTTATTTTTATTTTGTGGCTTAATTGTTATGGCAGAATACTAATATGACAATACTTGTTGTTGGTAATTTGATCCCCGAAAACTTCATACACTAGCATAATAAATGAGATGCTATAGTTTTGTTGTTAATGTATTGTGATTGTTTTCCTCTTTGAAATTAAAATCCATGGATAAGGAAAGGTTTGCTCCAAAATTTGACGGTTTGAGTTTCATAATGACCATGGTGGTGGCCCACACGTCGCATCCTTCAACTTTATCTACTGCTATTCCATCGACCCAGCCATCTCTCCTCACCGATCTCTCTCTCTTTTCCACCTTAACACCAATTGCTTTAGCAGTGGCGTGCCGCCATTGTTCGTTCCCCGACGCAGTTAGGGAGAGCGCATCATCACCTTGTCAGAGTCCAAAAGAGAGATGATGAGGCTCCACATCATCTCTTCCTATAGAAACACTATTTGCAATTCATTTTGATGTAGGTTGTGTCTGAATTTTGGATACCTTATGAGATGTAAAATTAGACCTCAAATATAAGCACTAGTTGCTACTTTTGTTGCTAAATCGACCATATTTTGATGTTTGCCCCAAGAATGGTGTATGTTAATATTATTTATGAATTTTTGTACTAGCAGTAGTATTTGTTGAATATAACTGCAGTTTTTTTTAATGGAAATTTAGCACTTCCGAGTTTTGTACATGCTATGGGCAATGATTAGATGTAGTATTTGAATTTCAAAACAAAGTATAGCACGTTGGGCCTTGGCATTGCACGCCTTACGTTGGTACGCGTGGTTCAAAATTTTCATATTTGAACCACGCGTACCAAAGTAGATTGCATCGGGCCTTGGTGTTACGCGTCTTGCCTTGGTACACGTGGTGAAACACTAACACGTAATGTAGGCAATTCCTCCAAATCCATCAAATAAGAGAACTCAAAATCATCTATGATCTTCATTCTCATGGTTTCACATGAGAAGGATTACACCAATGCAACTATTTCATACATAATGATATTCTTATCCTTCATTAAACGAAATTCAATCTTACTTAATGAATTATCATAGGTCATACCACTAGGCGGTATAGCATAAACTCTCTTCGTTCACCCTCACTACTTGAACAGTAGTTTCTTTGGTACGCGTGGTTCGAATCTGGGTGTGTACCGAAGACTAGTGCGCAATGCCAACTGGTGAGCGCTCACTACTTCGGTACACATGGTTTGATTTTGAAAAATTCGAACCATATGCACCGAAGATGAGCAAGCAATTTAGGGAAGGGCGCATGCTACTTGGGTACGCTTGGCTCAAATTTACCAAATTCGATCAATGCATACCGAAGACCAGCTGCAATGCCAAGTGTCGGGCGCATGGTACTTCTATGCGCATGATTCTAATTTGGTAAATTTGTATCATTATAGATCTAGAAATCACAAGTGTTAAAAATAAGATTTACATGGAGAAGATCGAATCATTTGTTGGATTTACATGAATCTTCATTTCCTGTAAAAACAACAACGAGTCATCGGTTTCGCCGACTCCCAGCAAGCTGAAATTCTTCTCAAAGATCGAGTCCTTGGTCGCGAATTTGCAAGCCCAAGTCAAAGCCTGATTATCATTCTCTGTTTTTCCTGTGAAATAGTTGATCGCAAACACGATTAAAAATGAAACACACACAATTTCAACGGTAAATGAGGTAATCTTCCTTGGAAGCTTCACATTCAAGTTCATTCACCAAATCCATTTAAGAAGAAGCAACAGCAGCAGATTCAATCATTGGTTCAATTGACGAGATTGTTTCAAATTCATCTCCATCCCAGTAGTCAAACGACAAAGCGGAAGCAAGCTTAGAGTTCTGATCGGACGACGGGGATTGAATTTGGGACTGGTCGGTCTCGGGATGGGGGGTGGTGGTCTCAGAGGTGGAGGTGGATAGAGAAATCGGAAGAGGAGATGAGCGGGTGGGCTAGAGGAACTCATCGGATTTGGATTCTCCGAGGGAGAAATTGTTGTCTTCATCAGCATCGAATACCTTAAAGTGGGATTGAGGGACGACGAGAGTGAGGTAGTGGAGAAGGAGAGAGAAGATTGAGAGGAGGGCGAAGAGGTAGAGGAAAGTGTTGCCTTGTTGGAAAAGAAGAGATGAGATTTTAGTTTTGATGTTTGCATTTGTGAAGATGAATTAGATAATGCTGATTGCAAGAAAAAAAATAAAAATAGAGAATTGAAGCGGTATCTTTTAAAATCCTAGTTTAAAGATAAATAATACCTAGGTTGAGGCGGGAAAAATAATCTTTTAAAATCCTAGTTTAGGGATAAATAATACCTAGGTTGAGGCGGGAAAAATAATCCTGAAATATTACGTAACTTTTCCTAGTTTTGAGAATCGGATTACTTTCATTATTTTCTGATAATTAAACCAAACACAAAAATTTAATAATTGAAAATGAGATTAATTTTCTTCTTTTTTTATAATTAAATCAAAATTATAAATTTAATAATTAGTGATCAGATTACTTTCCCAAATTACAATCATTGCCAAAACAAACGAGGCCTAATGGCATTAATGTCTGATTGCTTGAGATTTGACTACATAATATATTGTGGAAAATTTTCCCAAACTACAATCATTGCCAAACAAACGAGGCCTAATGGCATTAATGACTCGTTGCTTGAGATTTGACTACATGCTGTGGAAATAAAATTGATGACCAACTATTATTTTTTAGTATCTAAATATTTGCACCATCACTACATAATAATAATAATAATAATAATAATAATAATAATAATAATAATAATAATAATAATAATAATAATAATAATAATAATCTGCAGTTTAAGGAGAGGGCCCCACGTCCCCACCCCAAACTCCCCTCCAAATCTAGTCTACCTATATTACCGTTACATATCTATCATAATACAATTCAAACGCTAGTCCTTTTTCCTGTTTCTTTTTTCCCTCCCCTCCTGAGTCTGATTTCCACATATTCCTCTTTATTTTTTATTTTTAATAGAATGTCTTAATTTTCTTGAAATTAGAAAAGAAATCCTTTATCTTCCTCAACATACCGACCACGCTCCCATTTTCCACATAACCGTTTAAACTCCATTTTCCCACCCAAAAAGATTCCCCCATCACCACCCATGAAGTCCATCACAGTTTCTTCACTCCTCATCTTTTCTTCAACACTCAAATCAAATCCAAATCGAAAATCCCATTGAAAAAAAACAAAAAACAAAAAACAAATCTGAGTCCAATCAATCACGCCATGAATTCATCAAGAAACCTCCTTGTTTTCTTGATTATTTTCTTGATCCTCTGCAACCTCCTCTACGGCGGCGGCGCCGCATCGCAGAACGTGAACCTCGAATTCCCCTACTTCACCCTCCGCAACCTCACCCTCATCGGCGATTCCTACCTCCGAAACGGCGTCGTTGGCCTCACCCGCGAGCTCCAGGTTCCGTCGTCGAGCTCCGGGTCGGTCATCTTCAACGACCCGATCGCCCTCTTCGACCCGGACACCAACTTGACGGCCTCCTTTTCCTCGAGATTCTCCTTCTCCATCCACAACCTCAATCCGGCGGCGTCTGGCGACATCCTCACCTTCTTCCTCTCCCCCAACAACCAGACCTCCGGCAGCCACGGCGGCTACCTCGGCTTCGTCAACTCCTCCCGGCTCACCAAGAACCGCTTCGTCGCCGTCGAATTCGACACCAAGTTCGACCTCGACTTCGACGATCCCGATGAGAACCACGTCGGATTGGACATCGACAGCTTGATCTCGATAGAAACCGCCAATCCCATGCTGTTGGGCATCGATTTGAAGAGCGGTAACGTGATCACATCGTGGATCGATTACATGAGCGAGAAGAAGAAATTGGAGGTTTTCTTGAGCTACTCGAGTTTCAAGCCGCAGCAGCCATTGTTGAGCGTCGACATCGATCTCTCTGAATATCTAAAAGAGCTCATGTTTGTCGGATTCTCCGCTTCAACTGAGGGCAGCACAGAGCTCCACTTCATCGAGAGTTGGAGCTTCAAAACCACCGGTTTTCACCCTCCTAAGCCAAGATTCCACCCTCACAATGTGTCTGACAACAGTGTGCCATTAGTTTCTTCAGCTTCTCCATTGCCGGTCTCAGATTCTGGTCATAGGCATCACAAGAGGATTGGACTAGCTCTTGGCATTGGCTGCCCTGCCTTCTTCTCAGCAGTTCTTGCAGTTTTTGTGTGGTTTTCCGTTGCAAAATGGAGGCGTATCAAAGCAGACAAGAACTTAAAACCAGAGGTAATGGCAGGGCCAAGGCAGTTTGGCTACAAAGAGCTTAAATCTGCAACGAGAGGGTTTCACCAGAGCAGGATTCTTGGCCATGGCGCATTCGGCACTGTGTATAAGGCCTTGTTCGTTGAGAACGGGGCAGTCTCCGCTGTCAAGAGATCAAAGCACTCACACGAAGGTAAAAGCGAATTCCTCTCTGAGTTATCGATCATAGCATGTTTGAGGCACAAGAATCTGGTGCAGCTTCAAGGCTGGTGTGTCGAAAAGGATGAATTGCTGCTTGTATATGAGTTCATGCCTAATGGGAGTTTGGACAATGTGTTATACCAAGATACCAAAAATGGGGCTGTCTTGAAATGGCAGTATAGATACAACATTGCTGTGGGGCTGGCATCTGTGCTCACCTATTTGCATCAAGAATGTGAGCAGCAGGTGATCCACCGAGACATAAAGACGAGCAACATAATGCTCGATGCAAGCTACAATGCTAGGTTGGGGGATTTTGGCCTAGCTAGGCTGATGGATCATGACAAGAGCCCGGTCTCGACCCTCACGGCTGGGACAATGGGGTATCTGGCCCCAGAGTATCTTCAATACGGGAAGGCGACTGAGAAGACCGATGTTTACAGCTACGGGGTTGTGATACTGGAGCTGGCCTGTGGGAGGAGGCCGATTGAGAGGGAGGAAGAAGGGCAGAGGATGGTGAACTTGGTAGATTGGGTGTGGAAGCTGTATAACGAAGGGAGGATTGTTGCAGCAGTGGATGGGAGGATGAACGGGGAGTTTGAGGAGGCGGAGGTGAGGAAGCTGCTGCTGGTGGGGCTGAGCTGCGCGAATCCGGATGGTGGGGAGAGGCCTAGTATGAGGAGGGTGCTGCAGATTCTGAACAATGAGGCCGAGCCTGTGGTTGTGCCGAAGACGAAGCCCAGCCTCACTTTCTCCAACAGTATTCCTTTGAGTATTGATGAGATTGTGTCTGATTGTGGATCATCGCCTGGCTCTCGTGTTGAGATAATAGTTGATTGAGTAGTTGAGTTATTGTTGGTTTGGGGATTCTTTTATTTGTTCTTGATTGATTTTGGGTTGTTGTATACTTTAGATGGTGTGTTTTGTGATTTTGTTGTTGTATATAGTGGTTTAGTGGTTTTGTTGATTTGATAGAGTTTTGCAACTCATGAGACAATAAGAAAAGGATCAGAGTTTGATTGATGTATGTATGTGGCCTATCTAGTTCATCTTTTGCTGCACTTATATTTGTGAAATTTGATTGAATAATTTGATCATATTTACTCCGTAAACAATAATTATATGGAATTGAGCTTTGAAGTGAAATGATATCTGTAGGTTCGAACAGATTTTTTGATACGCTTCAGTTCAACCTGTCAACAGCTTTTACAAATCTCAAATATTTGTTTGAAGATATGCAACAAATTATTATAAAATTTGCTTCAAACAAGGGTTTCTCATATACGTGAAAGCATCCGCACTACCTTTGGTTTAGATATCTATTAATGAATCAAAAACTAAATCGTTATTTTTAAGTGCTAATGATATAGTTGAACAAGATTTTGAAGCTTGTCTATCCTTGCAAGCTCTACCTACAGATTAACGTTCTCTAATCGCTTACAATCAGCTGTATAATTTCACAATCCTATTATTTTAGTGAATATTTCTAATATAAACAAAAAAACCCTAATTGACTAGATTACTGAAAATGTTGACTGAATTAGCGCCAAAATGCACAAGAGTGTTGACTGTTTCCAAGAAGAAAATCACGTTAGCCTAACTGATTCACCCCACTCCCCACACTTCCATCACCCCACTCATGCAATCTCTCTCTCTCTCTCTCTCTCTCTCTCTATCTGTCCCCTATATATACACGCTACGCTACGCATTATCATCATTTCATCTTCTGCAACGCCAAAATCCATTTCTTCATTCTTTCTCATCTCAATTCACCCATAGCCAACACCTGCAATTCTCCAATATATCCCGATCGATGGCTTCCACAGCAGCTCCTCTCCTCCTCTCCGCCCTCCTAGCCGCCTCCGTCGCTTCCATGGTGGCCTTAGCCTACCAGTTTGAGGTGGGAGACGAAATCGGATGGGCAAAACCCACCGGAAAAGAGCGCCAGACCTACAACGAATGGGCCGCACAAAACAGGTTCCACATTCGAGATACACTTCGTAAGTTCTGATTCCTAACAAATTCGACACCAAACATAATACATTCACAAAAATCTTGATTCTACATATCTAATTTTGCACCAGATTTCAAGTATGCGAAAGACTCGGTGGTGGCGCTGAGCTCCGCCGATTACCTAACATGCAACGCGTCGAATCCCATCGCCGAATTCGACGACGGCAGCACCGTTTACGAGTTAAACAGGCCGGGCTTTTTCTACTTCATCAGCGGGCAGCCCGGCCACTGCAAGTCGGGCCAGAGGCTCATCGTTCGTGTCATGCATCCTTTGCAACCTGCTGCGCCCGAGCTTGCGCCGTCCTCGGCTCCGACCGGTGAGAGCGATAGGGATTCGGGGTGGCCGGAATTTAGTTTGACTGCAAAACTGTCTGTTGTTTCCTACTTGGTTGCTGCTTTTGTAGCCCTTGTTGTCACGTTGTACCTGTTCGTGTAGGAGTCATTTGGGTTTAATTTTTTTTTTTTTTAAATGTCGAATTCAACAAACAAATTTGTGATTTTGCTTAGGTTACCGGTAGATGATGGTAGGTGTTAGGTCATTTAGTTTTCTTTGATTTTTATTGATTTGTTTGCTCAATGTTAGCACATCTTTTTGTTTTACTTATTGCATACTTATGAAACTGCTGTGTTTAATTTATTATAGTTTGATTCAATTTAGTTATTTGTACAGTTAAAAATGAGGATCTAAGCTCTATACGGCATATTCAGAAATCTAAGTACATCTCGAGTAATTGCATATTTTTACATGTCACTTAGTTTTTTCATTATTATTTCATAAACAAAATCTCCAAGAGAAACCTGATAGAAGTAGAAACAGAGATAAAGGTACTAATCTATTAATTAATTTGATACAAGTCACAAAGTATATAGACTGATGTCTGAGTTTCATTACAAATTTGAAGGTTGTAATCTTTAGACAAATATAAATATACGATTCTCTGGCCCTATCTGGTCACTGAGCTACGGAGCGACATAAAGAATCCATAAATCGATCAGTTTGTAAATTGGTTGTAACACTAGAACTACTCTGCTTCGGCTCACGAAACGCAATCGAAGTTGCATCGCCTTCTCCCTCACAGTCATCTTCCCCATCGACATCAACAGATGATTGCACAAATGACAAACCTCTTTGTATGTCTCGTAAGTGGCAGCCCGAACGCATCCTATCTCAAAAATTCTTGACAAAGGATGCAAAACAGACATTGGGTTCTTATTATATCTCTCCAAACTATCCCTCAGTTCAAGAAAATCTGAAACCAGTTCTGCAAGGCTGAACTGAACGAAGGCTGCAGTTTCATCCAAATGGTGGACTGAGGTGATTGAGCCACACCCAAAAGCTTTATAGAAACACTCTCTAATATCTTTTGCTTTCAGCTTCGCAGGTAGTCCCCACAACAGTATCATGTTTGAGAATGTAAACTTCGGAAGCCAGCACCGCCTGCCTGTAGCAAAACCTAAAGAGTCTGGACCACTCTTCCCCGTTTTCAGATCAATAATGTCTCCATTAACCCAGCTTAGATATAAATAATTGATATCCTTTTGGAGCTTTGCATTCTGCTGCAAAACCGAATCTGGTGCATGTGGTTTGAAATCAATTCCTAAACGGTAGCATGCCTCAGAGAAAACGCATTCTGTCATAAAAGCATCGTATCCAGCTTCATGCTTAGCGCCAGAGTTCTAACTTGAGAACCTGCAGAAGTATTTTACTGGTAAGTAACAGAGGTCCCTGAAATGGGCGATCTATAGTCCTGTAACTCCTGTTTAACATATAATAAGGATTCGTGCACTTTTACACTATCTTAGTTCTTCTGTCAAACCTATCCAGATAGGAACCATACTATAGGAAGAATATGGCATTTATTTATTTTATCATGCATAATCTGTATGGAAAAGGAAGATAAACAACATTACACAAGGGAAAATGCATGAATCATTTGAAGTCATTTTTCAATTCTAGTTCAATTGGACGTAGCAAAGTCTTTAACATTAAGAATACCTGGATAGATTGTCTCCCTTCCTAAAATAAATTGATAACTTTGTCAACGTACTAGCGCACATAATACGATTCCACAATCATCAGCAGAATACATATACTAATGTTAAAAAATATGTCTACTTTTCTTATCTTGTCGTGCTCACTTCTTCCAACCAAACACCAAATCAGGAGAATAAATCATGAAGATGAACAAAAACTGGAGTTCAATATAAATCAAGAATATATGGTTGTTAATTGTCATATGCAACACTTTAGATTGGTAACACACGATAGGAATTAGTCCACTGCACTGGACATATAAAATTACTGAATCCGCTGTGTAATTCACTAAACTTGAAAAAAAAAGAACCTCCACGATTCAAACCCTAGTGAATTCCATTTTTTGTGAGTGTAGTATATTACACAACGGATTCAGTAGTTTTTACGTAGAAGATTCAGCAATTACACAGGGGGACTAATGGACTAACAATAAAAAGAGGACGAATTTGAACCCTCTCCTATATTATATATATGTATATATATTGAAACCACAGTGTTGGGATCTAGTAAAAACCAACCTTATTATGTTAACTGTGAAAAAGCATAACTGTAATATTCAGAAAGCATTATATCATGTGAAAGAAAGCATAATCGTTGAGGAAACATTATTTTATGCCTAAAAAGGTATAATCCCTTCTGAAATTCAATCTTGACCATCTGAATCAAGATCTATTGACTAGATTGGTTTTTAGTTAGCGGAGAAAGGATGTCTGTTTTTTTATCCTTAACCTGGAACCACATCTATGAAAAACATAAGATGATAAATGATCATATAATCTGTTATGGTTGCACATATTAATTGAACTAAGTCCACAAGAGGGGCACTCTTAATGCAATCAACATTGACAATTGTAAGAGAGATGCTGAATCAGTTAATACTGAACAAAAGCATATAAAAATTGAGGTAAATTGTATTACCAACTTAATTAGCTTTTGCTGGCGAGAAGTCAAGCCATTCACTGCAGGGCAGGGCGTCTCTGGAAGAAAGTAGTCTGAAATTTCTGATTCACGTCACTTAAACTTCCATGAGACTCTGATCCGCAACTTCCACCCAGGGGCGTATCCAAGTGGAGACAGCTGTACCCCAAAAAAAAAATTTGTAATAATATATTATTATTATAATGATATAATACTATTATTTTGTTAATTAGCACCCCCTTTTC
>JAYDZE010352926.1:0-17671 GCA_034509125.1 Monilaria moniliformis
AATTGTAATATATTATTTATTTTATTATAAAAAATATATTTGAGTATTATATTTAAAAAATTTATTTTTTTCCACCCTGCCTATTTTTTTGTCTGAATCCGCCACTGGTTATAATTGCAGAGTTTAAACTGCTGTGTTGCTGCATAGCATGGGTGGACGATGGACCTACTAGTTGAATAAAAAGGATAAAAATAGAAGAGGCGGGCCCATTTAATCAGAATGATGGGCCCCAGCCCATCTCCAATTCCGAGACACAGATGTCATGATGTTAGGGTTATACCATGCCCATTCCTCTTTCAACAATTAGTAACTGTGTGGGGTCTTCGTCAAAAGTACCAAAAAAACCCTAACCCATCACCAGTCAACACCCTAACATGCCTTCTTCCTCTTCAGATATGCTTCCCCACCTCATCTCTTCTTCTCACTCCCACCAACCCACTCTCTCTCAAACCGCCACCGCCATCACAACCACCGACGACGGTGGCGTCAATCCCAAACCTATCACCGCACTCTCTATAAAGAAGCCCCGCAACCAGTCCAACAGTAAAGATCGTCATACCAAGGTTAACGGCCGCGGCCGCCGCGTGCGGATGCCGGCGCTCTGCGCCGCCCGTGTGTTCCAGCTCACTCGAGAACTAGGCCACCGCACCGACGGAGAGACCATAGAGTGGCTCCTCCGCCACGCCGAACCTTCCATAATCGCCGCCACGGGCACCGGCACCGTCCCCGCCGAGGCAATCTCCACCTCCTCCGGCTCCCTCCTACCGTCCCGCGATGCGGCCACGACGGCAGTGTCGCACGCCGTTGCCACCGTGGCCGGAAGCGTCGTGCTGACTGTACCCCCGCCCCCACCTAGCTGCAGGCTGGACCTGTGCCAGCCTCTACCACCGCCGCCGGTGGAGTTGAAGTTCATACCGAATGGGTACGGTCACATGCCATTTACGGCGCTACTGCTGCAGCCGGCGACGGTGGAAGAAGAAAAGCCGAGCGAGTTAGGCGGAGATCATGAGTAGAGAGGGGAAGTAATTAGCCATTAATTGTCTATTAATGAGTATTAGTGTAGAAATAATCTGTCTAGTGAAGAAAAAGAGCCTTTCCGAATCTCAGGTCCAGAATTATGATTTGTGTATTTTGGTACAAAAATGATGAGTGAGAATGAGAAGGTGATACAGCGAGGTTCCTAATCCTATCCTAAATTTGCTTTGTTTACTTGTTATGCTTTCCAGCAAGGCAGCAACCATTATTTATCTAGATTTAGTCGGTCACCTCACGTGCTACAACTGCGCCAGGTTTGTGGAATTCTAATTTGGAAATTGAGACGAACAGATAAGATTATTTGTTGTAAAGACAAAAGGAAAGAAGATTATTTGTTGTAAAGACAAAAGGAAAGATGATGGATTATGAATTTATTATTGTAATTATTTGTGGACGTGTAATCCTTAATTTACGACAACATATAAAGTAATAATGAAGATAAACTTGTAGATCATGTCTCATGGGCAGCAAGCTCAACATTTCTACTGCTTGTTTCGGAAGTTCCACCACTTTTTCTTCCTCTTAAAATCACTCGGCGGCAGATCTGATCAACCAAAGATTATATTTTATCAAACGACTAAAACATGATGGTTCTGAATCTCTGATTCTTCACATATAAATCAGGAGAGAAATGACAGTTTACCTCCCTGAGGATAAATGGAGTTGTAATGTACCTCAGCCCAGAAACTCAAATGCACAACTGCACAACAAATCACAAACATAATGATTCCTGACAATCCAATCATTGCAAACAAACTATTCCATAGATTGAAATGAACGCATTCAGGGATATGCACAAGTAACCTCTTTTTGACTTTTGGTCTTTGGGGAGTATCTCGATGTAGCAGGTATCTTTGAATGAAGTTAGTACAAGAATCTTGACACCATACTGTCATAAGGAAAATGTTATTTGCCACACAGCAACAAGGCATGAATAATCAGAGGCAGTTTGAGGCAAGCCAAATAATACCGAATCTGCAGCAGCTTGCAGTGTGACATGATCACCCCACTCCCCTCTCCTGATTAGTAATCGTGTAAGCAACTTAGGTGTTGATGGTGGTTAAAATTGAAGGTAAAAAAAAAAAGAAAAAAAGTATCGAGATAAAAGAAGTATACTTGGATATCCTATTCAAGTAGTCAGCGAATTCCATGGGGACATACCCCTCGTACATTTCTGAATGCGCTTCGAGCTGGCGACATGCCAACAAACAGGAGCATGTCAGCTTACAGTTACAAAACTACAAAAGAACCTCCAAGACGTAAGCTGATAACGGGAAGACAATAAACGATATCCTTTTAAAACTTCACTGACCTGACGGACAACTTGCTGTCTGACAAATTTATGGTGTTCAGGGGTCCGATAGAACTGATCAGATAAAGCACGAAACTGCGGAAAAACCATAATGAAAAACTGGAACTAATTTTATAAATTGCAAAAGTACAATACATCAATGTAAGAATACTCAATAGCGTATAATAGGATGCGCAAGTTCAATTTAGGGGAAAAAGTCGAGCTGTATGCTTAGTGTCTCACTAATTAGTAGCAAGACAAAATGGAGAAAATTGTAGCTTTTAGAATACATACTAAGAGATAAATGTTTTCAACTCTGTTCTGAAAATTTATGTGAACTGATACTATAACATTTTGGCCAACCTGTTCTCTGCAGTAAAAGCGGAGTGCATATATGATGGGACAAACAATGGCAAAGACTTACAAACTTACCTGACAGTTTCCATCTCCCTGAACTTTGTGCTCAATCAAGTCATACATCTTTAATCTGAAATGAAAAGATCAACTATCACAAATGTGTTCAACTAATTCACTATAAAAAGTATGGGGAAGAATATCAAGTGCAATAAAAAACCAGAGCAGAATATATAGCTCCAGATTTATGAAGCTAACAGACATAAGCATGATCAATGGTATCCTCTATTGCTAGAGGCTGATTTGAAGTTCAAAGCACAGCCCGAATAGACATCACAAAATACGGGAGTCTTTGCCAACTAGTCAGTTAACTATTCTTCACTTAGCTACACCAACAAAGCTTATTAAGAGGTAATGCACTAAAATATGATGGTTCGAAGGAGATCGAAGAATAATTGGCTTCTAATTGACCATCAAGTGTAAAATTAACATCAGGTGAAAAGGATTAAAAAAGGTAGTGGTATTGACAAAGACAAATTTCATGCATGGATGCATTAAGGAAATCAACAGACAGCATCTGGAAAGAAACAGATTAGAAAAACAGTTATACATATGGATCCATAGATTCAAATCTTACACTACACGAACAACATAATAAGACCAAAAGTACCTATCCAGCAGCCTTTGATGGTCAGTAGTTGCTTCGTCTACTGAAGGTATGTCCCCATTAATCCTTGGAACATGCTGTCAGTGGTACCAACAGAACACTTAAATATCCTTCAAAGGATCATTCCACAGTAAATTTCTATCATGTCAAGCACACAAAATCATGTCCTATATGTAAGTTGAACTGCTTCAGAGTTACAATTGCACCAATTTGTTAGCAGTTTGGTTAATCATATGTCATTTTGCCAAGAAACAGATTCAGGGATGTCTTTGGATATAAAATGATAAAATGACAAGGGCATACTTGAAAGCTAAATTTATCAAGAGAGAAACATTAAGGCAATAAATTAACATGATGAAAGAAAATTATTGATGCAGTGACAAGGTATCTCATGGGCGTGAAAATATCAATTAGCAAACTATGTACAGTGTAATGGCTTCCGAGTGAGTCAAATTCTATAAACTTCATGGAACAGATGCTTACAGGAACAGGAATCATTTGGTACAACCTCTTCTCAACTTCTCCATCAAGTTCGGACTCGTCCATTATGTCCAGATTACAGGAGTAATCATCTCCATCGCATGATCTATCTCCAGGGCTAGAGCATGGGCTCCCTGCACTATCATGCTCATATGCGCTACCCTCTTGGCCTGCACCTTTTGTAGATTTCTCGGAAATTTAATGAAGTAGTTTCTAGTGAAGATAAACATGCAAGAAGGAAAGGAAGCATGTACCTGTATAATAGTTACTTGAAGAATTATGCCAATCTGGGGCGACAGTGGAATCTTGCAGGTATTCTTCCCCAGAATGTGATAGTTCTGGGTGTTCTTCAATTGACAATTGTGACAATTCTTCATGTAGAAGAGCATGTGCAACAATCTCATCATTATCGGTGTTGACACAGTGATCATCTCTAATGTATTGTTCGTGGCAAATCTTCACATCATGTTGGGTGCTGTCTCCATAGTAACTGTTACCAAAAATACTGTCGATGTTGAGAAAACTCCATGGAGCAGCATCAGCTTCTGGTTCATGCATTACTCCTTCTGGTGAATGCTCACAGAATCAAACAAGCATTCATCCAATAACAGTTGAAATAATTCCTAGCTAGTCCGATTGTGTATTCTCCCAGCTATACACACTTTCCACAATATACCCAATAAGATACCTTGTTGTAAAGTCCTATGACCTCATTCATATAAACAGTATCGCCCAAGATTAACTATCTATCAATCCAAATTTTTTAATCATCTGATACACTGACATCATTCCCCTAACTTTAGGTGCAAAAGAACACCACAAATTATTCTTGGGAAGTCGACATGATAGCTCAATCAAATCTTAAATGTTGAAGTTTCAAGATTAGAAAAGAAAAAGAAAATCTTCAAACATTGAAATCTAATTAACACTTACCAAATTAATGAAGAGAACAACTATTCCAATTATTAGTTTATTGATCAATATCCATACGCAATACAACAAATGAATCTCGCATCATGACCAAAGCTTGAGCACCAATTCATCATATGGTTTACTGTAAGTCTGTAACTATTGGCTTTCCTTTTGGAGTTACTTCTCCAAACAGCAGTTTACTCTGTTTCCGAAAAGCTAAAGTAATTTTCAGGACCTCCTTGTTAAGTCTTTAAACATGAAATTCATACTCTGATGATCACGAAATCTGAGAACTCCAGGACGAAACAGTAGTTTTTTGTTGTTGTTGGTTTCAATGCAAGGTACAGCACTTAACACTAATATTGCCATGAAAAGTCAGAAAAAACTTACTCAGACCTTTTCCAAACTAAATCCTTCGATTAAACGTTCTCCACAGGAACAAAAATTATGAATATATTCACAAATTCCATTATCCTAATATCCTCAGCACAAATTAAGCAGAAACATATGCATAAGAAGAGGGCATCAGAACATAGAAGAATACAAAACTTCGACTCAAAGTAATTCCAAATCGCAGTTGCAATCCAATAGAAACCAAAGCGAAAGCCACTCCATCTGTAACCAATTCAAACTCACCTTCGGTTATAATCCCAGAGACGCGCCAAAAACAAAATCAAATGCAGAGAAAAGTGCAGGTATCTATACGGCGTATTTGCGGCTATTAATAAGTAAACGAACGCAATGTTTAGAGAGAGAAGATAGTGGGAAGGGAGGAGAAAGTGAGGTTGGTTTTTAACTTTTTATACAGTTTGGGTCTGGGCAAGGACAATTTGGTTGCTAAAGATCGAACAAGTTGAAGGAAACGGGAATGGTGAGTGGCGCACGGAAGCTTTTGGAAACGCTTTATGGGTGGCTTTTGCGAAGATCGAAAGATCCCGTTGAGTTAATTGTCCTTTTCCTTCAACGGCATAGGTAAGAATAAAATTACGATAACTCACTTGAGTTTCTTTGGGAAGTCGTCATTCCAATTTCCCAAACTTTTCTTTCCATTTTGATGTGATAGGCAGTTTTGGTCCAAATCTTTTTCCAACTCTCAATTATGCGAGTTTTGAAACAAAGCATATTCCATTATGCTAAACTCCATTATGCTAAACTTTTATTTCCTTTATAAACCAACACATAATATATATACAGTAATCACAAAATAAAAAATTAGTGAGTCAGTCATTCGCATTTTCCTTGACTAAGGGACACTCATTCCTTGAGGACACCTGCAACGCGTCCCTTTGTCGTCCCAAAGTAACGGGTCACAAGAAATATGTTGTGGATGCTCTAATATCTGGATTCAAATATTATGTTACTAAATGTGAACAAGAATAATTTGAAAATTTTCGATTTTAGCTCTCAAGCAATATTAATATGTCTGATCTTCATAATGGATACACACTTACACCATATCAGAAGAAAAAAGTTACAAATTTTTGGCAATATTGTTATTTTTAGAAATGGGCTCTAGCAATAATGTTGAAAGATCATCTTGCCTAACTCAACATACTTGATCAATGAGCTGGACAATGAATAATATTTAGGTCACATTGTTTTCATGTTGATATAATATGATGTTACTTATACATATATAGCCTAGCAGGGACGCCATAGCTCAGCCAAACTTTAGGAAATTTCCTCACCACCATTTTTATGTTTCTATGTGAATTTTCGTAGGCAAAACATTGGCGAAGTCCACAGCCCTTAATTAATCATAATCATAGATAAATTAATTAAAATTTTAACTAGAATTCATCGATTCATAATCTTTTGAGAGGATGTGGCTTGGCTTGGCTTGGCTTGGCTTGAGATTCAAGAGGTCATGGTTTAATCTCGTTTGCTAAATACCAAAGACACATGGAGATAGTCGCACCCAAGGTTAAAAATAAAATTGATATTGCTTGGTTTCTAGATTATAATAAGCTTTACCTGGATTTTTTTAATTAAATATTAATAGATTTCAAAAATAAATAAATAAATAAATAGCACTTGCCTTTGTTTTTACACAAACGACTACAAATCCATAGGCTCATGGCCTAATGGAACAGTTAATATATATTTATCTACAGGAGAGTAATAGAACGTGGAAGTTAGTTATTCTTTTGTAAGACAAAATACGTAAAGTTTAATATAAATTTCTTAACTTTATCTGATCGAATTATTGTACCGGGAATTGTTCCTACATACGATCTACATACATGTTGATATCAATGGTGGTGAATTCATCTGCAAGATCTGTCAAATTACCGAAATAGATTGCACAACAAGTAAGTATTTCTAACTGTTGTGTTATCACTTGTTCAACATGTAATTTAAGTTATAATTTAGATCATATGCTTGACTGTATTTTCCGCCGCATTTTTTATAGTGGTATCAGAGCCCGAGGGTCGATTGATTATTAAAATTATGTTACAATTATTTGTGGATTAATTTTGAATTTGGTAATTGGGTTGTGAAAATTGAAATTTGATTTCAATTTTTGATCGTCATTACCAGCCTAAACAATTTGAAATTTGGTTGGTGAAATGGTGTCATCGGCGCAGGGCAAGGCGCTCACAGTGGAGCACCATCGACGGGCTACTTTTGAAGCACGACGAGGAAGGTACTTGTGGTGAAGTCATCGCACAAGATGGTTACCAACGTAGGCATGTCGGCACAGACGGAAATGGTGCGATGCTCAACACCAGTGCAACACGAGCCCACGCGGACCCCTCACGCACAACTGTTGCAGCTACGCGGCTTCTAACCATAATTGATGCGGCTCACGGCGGTGGCGGTGGTCTGCGACTACAGTGGCGGTAGATGGCGACAACCAGTCG
Source organism: Monilaria moniliformis (assembly GCA_034509125.1). Lineage (NCBI taxonomy): Eukaryota > Viridiplantae > Streptophyta > Magnoliopsida > Caryophyllales > Aizoaceae > Monilaria > Monilaria moniliformis. Next base: position 7,604 of record JAYDZE010352926.1, read on the forward strand.
ACGATAGGCGACATGTAGAAACATTGTGGCGACAACAAAAGAAACCAGCGACAACGGCAACTATACAAAATTAATTTAAAACCTATCGAATGGGTTTGGCGGCTTCTGAGTTGGTCTCGCGATTTTGCGCCTCGTGGGTGGTTTTGCAGTTCATGAGTCGACGTTGGGTTGCTGAACAGCCGAGCCAAAGCTGTTGTGCTGATGGTCCATGAGCTATGCGCCCACGTGGTTGGGCCACAGAATGTTGTTGCTGGGCCCAGTTTATAAGCACTATACTAACCACTTTATTTTTTTGCAATCATTTTTCTTCTACATTCTCTCTTACTTTATCAATTATGTTTTAAAAATCCGAATCATCTATTAATAGAATTATTTTTTGTGGACGGAATGAGTATGAGAATGCGGACAATAAATGCATATCTATAATAAAATGATGCGACCCATATTTGTATCAATCTCTTTATTCGTCTCATTTATTTTTCAAGGGTTCATCAATCAAAATATTGTAAACAAACTCAAAATATTCATTACCATAAAATAAACACAAAAATTGGAAGATTGAAAAATTGCAAGGAGTTTCATTGTTCATTTAAGAGGGACGACGATGACGCGTTTTATATTGAATTCGAAATTAATGTTTTTGGTAAATTAAGAATTTAATTGACGCGGTATAGGGTTTACAGTTGATAAGACAAGTGCAACATTATTGGTAAGATTTCTATATTTGTGCTCATTTCATTTTATTTTACTGTGTTTTTTGGTGCAATTTTAAGTGTTTAGTACCGACAAATGCAAAGTTGAAGAGAGAAGAGAGATGTATATTTTTAATAATTTTAATTAGAAATGTATGTTTTTTTTTTTTCCTTTCCAAATGTGGTTTATAGATTACGTGGAGCAACATCACCTGCATTATATAATTCATCCACGGCGGGCGGTGTAGTGCGTAGTAGTAGCACGACTTTCAGCAAATTCTAGAAGGATGTTGGCGGCGGCCGGATCTGCACAAAAAACAATTCTCTAGTGCATTTATTGTTCTACTTATATACAGTGTTGTGTTTTGGACTTTTATCACCGGACAATAACTTCTGTGTAAAGACAAGAACGTAATTATTTTCACAAAATAGTAATGATGCTGATAGGTTAAATACTCGATCAATTTGGTTTACGGCCAATCGATTAAATCTGATGGAACAATTTACAATTTGATGATCAAGTTATAAAATTTTGATTATATATGACTGCACTGACATTGCATTTAATGTTATCTTTGATGATCTAGTTATAAAATTTTGATTATATATGTCTGCACGGTCATTGCATTTAATTTTGTAGATAAATTCTGATTCTGGATTATGATCAACAACTTCATATATAAGTTGTTAGGACATCAGCAACAACGCCTGATTTTCAGCGTCATTTTCAATCACAATTTCACTTTTCAGCTGTCATGTCATCATTTTCATTTTCAGCCACAACACTTACAATGCATTCCCAAAGTTCAGCTCAATATTCAGCCACAACTCAATCAATTTCATTTCATCAATTTTTTCAACAATTCTCCAGTTTCATATATTTTTTAAAATTCAATATTAGTAAAATAAAAACAAATAAATAAAAATACAAAAAATTACTTAGATTAAAATTAGAAAATTTCATTAATTAAAAATACATAATTTAATTTCTTGATTAACAATACAAAAATATACAATTTAAATTCTTATCTACAAATCCTATTAGATTTTTTTTTCATCTTTGCTATTTCTCTCTCTCTCAATCTTGCTGTTTCTCTCTCTCGCCTCTTCTCACCCTTTCACGAGGAAGAAGAAAAGCAAAAGGAAAATAAAACAAAGAAGAAACAGAAAAAGGAAACGAAAATAAAAAAATGGAAAAAGTTGCGGTAGCCAGAAGTTCGACCTTCACAGCGCCGCTGGACGACTGTTGCAGCCGCCACAAATAGCCTGGTCGTCGCCGTGCGAGAGGTGGACGCCACGGCTATTGGCCGTGGCGCGCATCCGCAATGCCTCCCCTTTCTGGCTGCCTCCAGGGAGCGTGCACCAGCCGCACAGGCGACGCCAATGCTGATGCCCTTAGGTAATAAATTGTGGCTTTAATCGAATGATTTGTTATTTAATAGACTCTACGTAAAACGAGCAAAAATTTCCTAGTCTAAACATATCAAGGTAGCAATATAATTTAGTGTGCCAAACCAATAATTTTTTGACACGTAAAATATAATAGACCATATTCGATTGCACATTAAAATTTGTATAAATTCAAATCCATTAACTTTTTATATGAAAATTAAATAAACAAATAAGGAGACAACCTGTCAATCTGTCATAGACCTAGCTCACTTTCTCAACGTCTTTGTTACCACTACTGGTTCAGGATTCATGGGATGTCTTTCTTTTTCATGTTATATATATAAATTTGATGGGGTTAGCCTTTCTATAAGTTTATATATATATAGGACAAAAAATCAAAATAGGATGAACTTTTCTTTTTTGGCTGGAACAGATGCAGCCAAAGAGGTTATTCCATTTTATGCAGAAATTATTCCACTCCTTCTGCGCTTATTCTCTATTTCAATATAAAAAGTTAATGGGTTTGAATTTATCCTTTAGTTGCCGTCCGCTTCCGTCAAATTTAATGTGCAGTCGAATGTGACCCACTATGATTCATTTTGTTAAATATTAATTTAATATACCAAATCATATTGTTACATTTGTATGTCTAGACTAGAGAATTTTTTCTCGTGTAAAACTATATAAACCAATTATAACATTATAAGTGCTGAAATTCAAATCAGTCAAAAGTGGTCGTTGTTTATTTCTTACTTGGTTTGCGCATGTATTATACTTAAATTTATAATAGAACAACAAAAACGGCCTCTCACTCCATGATCCATGCTTTCAGTGTCATACTATCTTATAATATCCGATTAATTATATTGGACGTGGGTGCAAATTAGTCAGCAAACGCGGACCCCATTTTCACAGCAAGAAAGTTGAAAAGTGGCATATTCATATATTATCGAAACTAAATTATTCAACTATAAACACAAATTAATTACAGCTCAAACTTTTTTCAATATGTAACGCACAAAGCACGTAAATTATTGGCTAATTTCCTTATTTTTCGCATGATGACTACCTAAAAGGTAAGCAAAATAATCACTAGTATAAGCTTTAATCCAACAAATGATCACTGGCAGGCAGAATATAGTGGCATCTAAATAGATACAACTATACAAGAAAATGGAGGAGAGCTGGGCCAGCAAAGAATGGATATTGATAGTGAATAACATATTACAACAGCAACACATAGTTTTCCCACAAAAAATGCTTACATATATTCGCCAATCATAACAATTCTGTCATGGAAGAAAATATACAGGCTTAATAGTTAACTCAATAATCATGTTTTTCCCAAGAATGACTAAACCCATTGTGATTGAGAGCTCCTCAGCTCACATCATATGTATTACAACAATTAAAGGCTACACAAACAAATTCCATACCTTTTAATCTATTGCAATGTTGAATCTATCGACCGGTCCAGATTCTAGAGCGCGCCTTTCTTGAGGGACCTAGAAGAAGTCCTTCGCTTCCTCATGGAACGACTATCAGCAAATCTGAGGACGCTCACATTCCAAAAGCACTTTCAACCCCAGTCCCTGTTAAGCTCCCCAGATTTACGCTAGTGACAGCAAGAGTCAGAATCAAGTTGCAGTTTGCTACTGGTGTCTTGATAATACTAAAATTGTCATCTTTATGTACGGAATATAACATGTCCCATCCTAGTTGACTGATTTCCGATCAGCAAGTTCTTACGAGCTTTGATGACCACACTCGAAGTAGCCAGGCACTGTCCACGATTTTGATATCACTTAGCCTCCTTTTACCTTTAGGTTGGGAATCCTCGGAAGCTTTCTTGTCATCTTTACTCTTCAAAGATGGTTGAGGGTTTCCGCAGCCTGTAGATGCCTCAATGACTTGGTTGATCAATTCTTGGACTTCGCTCATCTTGGGCCGTGTCTTTGAAAGTCTGGACAGGCAGCGGTTAGCTACGAGTGAGAGCTTGTGAGCTGATTTAAGGACTTGCCTTCCTTCGAGCCTTGGGTCCAGTATATGTTGAAACTTCTTGGCATCTGAGAGGTATGGCTTTACCCATTCTAAGAGCTTCTGCTCGCCTTTGGGGCGTTGTCGATCCAACGGGCGTCTACCAGTGATGAGTTCGTAAAGGAACACCCCGTAGCTCCAAACATCACTCTTTGATGTGAGACGGCCCGTTTGAATGTATTCGGGAGCTGCATAACCCAGAGTCCCAACAACCTGAAAACAGTATATAATCATCACACAAGACACTGGTAACAGGAAATGAGATGACTCAAATTATCATGTAGTCGAAACAGTCATTACTAGCAAGTAAGGTAGTTTGAACTTTGAACCAAGGAACTTCGGAGAACCACACTCAGTTTGTCAAACATGACTTCATACTCAATGACAAAGGCTAAAACGACTTAGAACTATACATAGAGATTTATATAACAAAACATATGCACAATAGGGAAAATAACCATATAGTATTGAGCATACCGCAGTTGATACATGTGTTAGTCCTTCTGAAGGACCCAATCGAGCCAATCCAAAATCTGATAGTTTAGCATTCCATTGTTCATCTAGGAGAATATTTGAAGATTTGAAATCTCTGAAGATGATCTGGACATAGGATATGATATATGTTAGTCTTAAGAAAGTGAAGCTGAGCACATCCAAGCTCTATCTAAGAGAGTGCCAAATGGACGAAATAAGGAAGAGGCTTTATTCCCGACTAAAACAAATGAATTAATTCAAGGCGCTGAAAGAAAGATAGATTGAACATTCTTAATATGGTACCAGGTCGCAGGGGAAAACAGTCAACACAAAAAAGACAACCTGAAAATCCATTTCCTCGTGCAGGTATGCCAAGCCACGTGCAGCATCTAGGGCAACCCTCAGCCTCATATCCCAAGAAAGGGGTGTGAGGGACCTAATTGATAAATGGTCTTCCACACTTCCATTGGGCATGTATTCATATACTAGAAGTCGTTGAATACCTCTTTCATCATCTTCAGCACAGTAACCGATAAGTTTAACGAGATTTGGATGCTCGACTATACCAAGAACATTAACTTCAGTCACCCATTCTTTGTGACCCTGACATGTAAAAGTGAAAGTATTAGTCAGTTGCAGCACTTTCTTAATTAAACATGTGAAGATTTCTTTTTTCCACTGAGAACATTAGGGAACTTTAACAAATCACAAGGAAAACACTAAAATTCCTATCTAAAAATCTTTCAGAAAACTCCTCCATATAATTGAGTTTAGCATCTAAGGCACGTGCTGGAAAACACAAAAAAACGAGTTTACAAATAGCACTTTTGTCATTTATGGTGCAGCTCAAATAATCTCGCAGTTTCTAGCTAAGCCCCCCATAGCACATACTGCATCATCAAAGGCAGATCTGATGCCATCTTCATCAGCTTTCTACAAAATAATGATATTAGATTCTTGTTTCTTAATTACACTAATTAAATAGGGTGCTAATACTCAAAATGGAGATGTTTATAGTAGCCATAACATTGCTTCTCTGAGTTACGTTATAGTGGCATTATTAGTCTTAAAATGCATTATCAACAGTCAGGAATGCTTGAGGATGGTGCAGTTCAAAGACCTTAGAACTTGCTACTAACTACTCACCCACAAATGTACCAAGTTTTTTCTTCTAACCCGTCGAACAAATTCTCTCTACATAGAACTACATATTATCATGTGTCTCAGGAAATTATGGAAATTGAAACTGAAGAACAAGCAAACTTGAAGAAAATGTACCTGCAGTCCTCTTCTACCCAGTTGTTTTACAGCCACATCAATTTTCTTTGGTGGATCATCAGAACTCTTGATGACACCCTTAAAAACACATCCAAAACCTCCTTCCCCAAGTTTGGTCGTGCGACCAAAATTTTTTGTCGCTTGTTTCAGTTCTGAAAAAGTAAAGACCTTGAGATCACTGGCTCTCTCAGACAAACTTGGGAACTGGTTGCGACCTCTGGACTCAGAGCTCGTATTTGATACATCCTGAGAATTTAATTCTGATCCAGATTGCTTTATTTCATGATCAGTAAACGAAGACTGAGTTGAATTTGCCATTGGTGTCTTTGGTTCTTCCTTTCTGTCTCCACTGTAGAACTGAAAGCACTTCATGGCCATAAAATGGTGGGTAGTACCAGGCTGGATAGTTCAAAGAAATTGTTAACTCAGATTCCATTAAATTGCATGAAGAGGTATAGAATAAAAAGATCCACAGACAAAAGTTGGATCTATAGAAAGAGAAACTTATGCAAACTTCTACAAATTTACTCTGCATATGATAGAAGGAAAACAAAAACTAAAGCCTAACCATCATTTAGGTTAGGTGTCCAACTGATCTGACTATGAAAATACCTTAGAGCGTGAATGACTTGTCAAGTATCATTCATACTTTAACCACACCACTACAATACATCCACTAAGCAAACCAATGTTTGTAACAGGAAATTAACATCATAAAACTCAATAAGCTCCCCCCAGCATTATGTAGTGTGGTTGGCTTTATACTACGAAGAAAAACGCTCCAAGTACCAATGGAAATCAAACTGGCATCCTCGTATATTGGTGGAAATCCATAATTAACACAACACCTTCGATTTTATTTTCTTCCAAGAGTATCATCTAAAATACCATACTAGTGTCTGCTTTGAGCACTAACTAGTAACTATGAATCTCTCTCTCTCTCTCCCCCTCACACACACACACACATCGAGAAAACCCCTCATTTTCAGATGAGACGGATCATAATTCCTACTAAAGCTTCATTAAACCTCACATTTCAAGATTGGACTGATCATACTATCCTACCAAAGCCCAATTTGCATCAGGGGAGCTGGAAAACTCAATGCTTACTTCATATCCAAAAATCAATACGTTAGTCAAATAAATCCCAAACTCACAACTATCTTTCAAAAACAGCCATATCAAAATAAATCAAACCATAGCAAGAGAAAGCAAAGACGCCTCATACGTTTGACTTCTCAATCTGATTCAAATCTTGCTAATTTGGATTTTCTTAGTCAAAAAGGAAAAGTCTGAACTCCATTCTTTGTTTCCAAAAGATGATCACATAAAGGTACGATAGCCCAGAACAAATTCCCAACAACCCAGAAAACAGATCTTCGAGCTAATTTAACCTTTTTCTGACCTGTAGAATTTCTTCGCGATTTTCAGAAGAACCCACAAAAATATGATCTTGAATCCGCTGAAGGAAGACCCACTTGGCGGATGAAACGCGGGACTAAAAAGAGGAAGTCTTAAACACGGCAAAATCTCGTTATTAAAGTCTTTATTCAATGAAACAAGAATACAATAAATGAATTACACAACTATACGGAATGTGCATATATATATATATATGCATAATTATACAATCTTGGGCGATAAAGACAGCATAAAACAGGAAATTCGGTGTGAAGGCGGCATTATGAGCAAAGTGGATAATTAGAGAGAGAAAAATGCGCGAACCGTTTATGGTAAGAAAATGTCTACATAAGGAGGGTGGGGGGATTTTGTCAAAGACAAATCATTGAATCACAAGGAATGTTTATATAAATATTTTTCTTTAACTAAATTATCCGTGTCCGTATTTACGAGGTACGTTCCTACTTGATAGATATGGAATTCAACGCTGTTATTATTATTATTATTATTTACTCATTGAGTAGATTATTATATATCGAATTTTTTGTGTAATGGCTTTGCAAGCTAGACACAAAATGACAAAAACTGGTTAATGGTTATCGGATTGAAGATTGATATGTGAAACGTGTAAATATTTTCATCTCCTAGTAATTAAAGCAAATCTAGAAGAATCTTCACGAATTAAGTAGTCCAATTTTGTTTAATCGAGATAATCCAGTTTATGTAACCCCAGTTGGCAGTTGTAGACTTGTACTCACTCTTGACCAATTCCGAAATAGTAACATTTCTCAATTTGGTCAATTCCAGTATGCATTAATTGCAAATACTAAATTGCTAGGGACGCTGTAAAGTTCATTTAATTATTATTAGTATGGATAATTCTTGTATACTAAATATGCTATACACATTCGTTTGTGATATGCAAATCAAAGAAGATATGTATTGTTTAGGCTGGTAATGACAATCTAAATTTCAGATAACTATGATCTTCATCAACATTGTTTGTTCCTACAATGTAATTGTATTTATTAAACTTTCAAGTAAACATGTTGTTTGTAACTCCTATTTTATGTTCATCTTTTATATTCAAAATGATAATGGGATAAATTATGGATTTTTACTACCTATAAATTTGTTTAATCTTCAAAGTTTTCATCTTTAGATTTTTATTTGAGTATCTAATCAAACAATTCAACCCAAAAAAATTCAACTTCCTATTCCAAAAAAAACTCTCGGCCCCTTTTTAAAATTTTCAAAACTTGTTAATCTCTATTCCAATTTCACTATGATAGCTTCTGAATAAAACTCTATCAATATCCCAAATTCAAGAATTGAAAACCAATTAATTAAAGGAAGGGAATAAGAACAGAATTTTAAACATATATACATTGTGCGTATGTGTCGAGTGTAAGATGCAGGGGCGGCGGAAATGGAAGCGAGGAAGAGGGAGGAGACGTGACCATTGGAACGGCGGTGGAGGGACGGCGGCGCGGTGGTTTTCTTCCGGTGGGCAGAGGAGGAGCCGTGAGAGACGGAAATTATATCTGTATGTGTGCGTGTCTCGGCGGACGCGTAGGAAGAGGCGACCGAGAGGAAGGGCCAGGGGCGGCGACGACGGGGGCTAAGTAGAAGGATAGGGAGAGTGGGCTTGGGTTTAGCCCAAGTCCTTATTAATTTTTTTTTTCTAGGTTTGTCAGCAAAATCATACTAAAATTTCGACCCATTCCTAACATTACACAATTGATTCATTTTCATAGCTCTAATTAATTATATAATTAATTTTTTTATTAAATTTGTGAAATTTTCATGGTGTTACATTAAATCAATCCAAATGGAATCTTAGTAAATTTGATCTGGGTATTATTGCATAATTTTTAGTTCTGTGATGAGTTGCAGAAATAAAAAACCAAACATATTATTTGGTTAAAAATAATAAGTCAAAAGACTCAAAACCCCCTAACTTGAGTGCCAAGTATAGAGACAATCTGCACACAAGGAAATTAAATTTAGATATTTAAAAAAATAAGTTTCCAAACACACTGCCAAATATAGAAATAATTTATACACAAGGAAATTAATTTAGATATTTACATATCCACATATTAATATTTAATTAACACTATATCCTATATAGAGCAAGCCAAGGAATATCTATCTCCCGCTTTGTTTGAGTCCAAAAATTGCGCCATCAATCTCTCCCCGCCAACTCTTCCTCCTATCGCCATGGAAGCAACATTCTTGCACCTTAACTTCAACAAAAATTCAACCAAAATAGCTTTTTCGTATTCCCAATTTCCTCCAAACCTATTCAGGATAACACTTGTCCATTTCTTCATCCATCAATTCTTGGAGCCCATGCTCGAATATGTACAGAGTCGCAGCTACCTTGAAGCCTGGGCTCGCCGCACGACTTTAACCGAGGACCATTACGCAGGAAAAATCCACAAAGAAATTCGGAAATTTCTACGCAATCGTTTTGATGATTATCCTTATGTGCGAGTGCTTTAAAGATTCACACGATTGAAATGAGTGGAATTAGGGGGAATTCCTCTCGTGTTGCATCACTGCTGGTGTCGATTTCGGTTCTGATCGCAGCTTCTTCTCCGCCGGGCGTGTGGTGCCAGGGCGAGGATGAATATTCCAAGTCGGGTAACCCTGCAGTGCTGCCGGTTGTCACCTCTCTCATCTACAACCAAATTCGCAACCTCACCAAGATCTTCAACAAGGAGATTACTTCCTCATTAGGATTTTGCACGCGGGACGTGTGAGTTGAATTTTGACAAGCTTATTTGTT
>JAYDZE010353037.1:0-17670 GCA_034509125.1 Monilaria moniliformis
GCCAAAGGCTAGCAAACATTTGGTCTGACACTGCAGCCTTTCACGATAGGTGGTCTAAGTCTATCTAGGCTGTGAAATTGATTTTGTTTTGCAAGAAAGTCGGATGATGTAACCTTTAGTGACCGTGGCCACTATTTAGCCTATAATGTAAAAGACCAATACCTTATTTGCTTAATCAAACGATTTATAAAATCAAATGAAAAATAAATACATGTGACAAAACAATATTCTTCTCATTGATGAGAAATAAGGTTTACAAAATACAAAGCGGCTCGAAGCTTGCTTTTCAGTATATACCCTAACAGTTTTGTATGCCCAAAGCGCATCATCGAGCTTTATGCTCCAATCTTGTCTCGAGACTCCTACAGTCTTTTCAAGGATGTTCTTGATCTCCTGGTTTGATACTTCGCCTTGACCATTTGCTTGGGGATGGTATGGACTGGACAGCCTGTGGTGCACTCCATATTTTTTTAATAGAGCTTCAATTTGCATGTTGCAAAAGGTTGTTCATTGATCGCTGATTACCGTACGTGGAATTCCGTATCGGTTGAAAATGGTAGATTTGAGGAATATTGACACCTCATTTGCTTCATTGGTGCTGGTCGCCTTCACTTCCACCCATTTGGATACATAGTCTACGGCAAGCAAAATGTAGCTATTCCCATTGGAACTTGGGAATGGTCCCATGAAATCCATTCCCCAAACATCGAACACTTCACACAATATTACAAGCATTTAGGGAACCTCATCTCTCCAAGAGATTCCCTCCATCATTTGGCACTTCTCACATTGCTTGAAAAATAGATGCGCGTTACGGTGTAGACTGGCCCAATAGAACCCACTATCCAATATTTTTCGTGCTGTTTTTCTGGCTCCAAGATGCCCTCCGCAGGCATAAGAGTGACAACGCTCTAGCAAACTGTTTTGTTCGCACTTCGGGATGCATCTCTGTATTATTAGGTCTATCCCAACCTTCCATAGATAAGGGTCATCCCACAAGTAGTACTTGCTCTCACCTTTCAACTTCATTCTTTTGGCTTTATTGAGAATTTCGATAGGTGGAACCTTACCAGTTGGCAAGTAGTTTACTAGGTCGTGTACCATGGCTCCCCTATCACAACCTCCTTTTCTGGGCTTCAGTTGATTTGCTCGCCTTCTTCATCTCTTAAGTTCTCTTCAATGATAGCATATAAGTGTTCTTCAGGGATGGCTTTCGTGATGGGCTGCTCATCTCCTTTATCAACCAGCGTACTAAGGTGATCCGCCACCTTATTCTCAGCTCATTTCTTATCCTTAATTTCCTCATCGACATCTTGTAATAGTAACACCCATCGTATCAGTCTAGTTTTTGATTCCTTATTTCCCAGCAAGTATTTGAATGTTAAGTGATCGGTATAAACCACAACTTTCGAACCTAGCAAATACGGCCAGGTCTTTTCAAAAGAAAATATCATGGCCAAGAGCTCATTTTTTGGTGCAATATAGTTCCTTTGAGCTTGAATTAGGATCTTGGGAGCATAATGAATGACATGGCTTTCGTTTCCCACTTTCTGGCCAAGACAGCTCCCACGACATAATCACTAGTATCACACATAATTTCAAGGGCTGGCTCCAGTCCGGTCCTTGCTTGACCGGTTAACTCGTCAGCTTGTTCCTCAGTGAATCGAACGCTACTAGACAATTTATGTCGAACTCGAACGAAAATAATTCTGGAGAAGTCAAGTAAGTGGCCGAGCAATATGGGCAAATCTTTGATAAACCTGCGGTAGAAACCCACATGACCCAAAAAACCTCGAACTTTTCTTTGATTTGTTGGGTAGGGTAATTGAGAAATGACCTTCACGTTGGCTTTGTCCACCCGGATTCCTTGTTTGGACACCAAGTGCCCTAATACTATTCCCTCATTCACAATAAAATGGTATTTTTCATAATTCAACACCAAATTTCTCTTTTCACACCTTGCCAAAACTATATCCAAATGATGTAAACATCCCTCAAGCGTCTCCTCATAAACTGTGAAATCGTCCATAAAGATGTTCATGCATTCCTCAATCATATTCGAAAAAATACTCATCATACACCTTTCAAAAGTTTAGGTGCATTGCATAATCTAAATGGCATTTTTCGGTACGCGTACGTTCTGAATGGGTTGGGGAAGGTTGTCGTCTCTTGATAATCAGGATTCACATAAATTTGAAAGTAGCCACTGTACCCATCTAAGAAACGAAAGAATTTCATTGCCGATTTCTTTGGTACCATGTATATTAGGCTGGCTAACCCACTTGCTATCCAATATGGGGTAAATGATACCTATATCTAACAACTTCAAAATTTCCGTAAGAACGGCTTCTCGCATGTTGGAGTTCAGTTTCCTTTGTAGTTCTCTTTAGGGCTTGGCATCGACCTCCAGGTGTATATAGTGTATACATATGTCGGGACCGATTCCCACCAGGTCAGCTAGTGTCTACCCGATGGCCTTTTTGTGTTTGCTTAGCCGTTGGATTAACTGCTCCTCTTGCTCCCGATCTAATTTATTGTTGATGGTTACTAGCTGAGTCTCCTCTGCCCCAAGGTACACATATTTCAACTCTTGAGGAAGAGGTTTGAGTGCCAAGATGGGTGGTTTTTCAGCCTTCAGTGTTGTTTCTTCTTGAGGTAGGCAACTGGGCAGTTGGTCGATCTCCTCCTTGGCTTATGGTTCCGTCACAGTATAAAGTCTAAGGATCTCAGCTTCAATCTCTTGGTCAGTAAGTCCTTGTACATTCAGTAATTTGTTCATCCCTTCAACCATTAAGATGAGATCTTAAACTACTCTTCATTGTTCATCTGCAAAAACTCAATCTCAAGGTGACCTTGGACTGGCGGGTTAATGGTATCAACAGACTGGGCATTTCAATGTCCATTGGTCTCTTCATAGCCTTATCAATATTGAAAGTATGTAACACCCCTCAGTTGATTACTAAATAATCGAATAAGCGGTGTCACGGCCAGACAAACTAAAAACATTTTCTGAATATTATTAATACTATTGTCAAAATGATCAGCCAACGAAATTCAAATATTAATTCTGCTAAATTAGAACCGACAATCTGTTTAAAAACAACGATAATATATTAAAGTGCAAAATCTGCACAATAGTTGTTCACGACCAATATACATTTACATCAAAATCCTGACATGCCACATGATCTAATATATTCAATTATTTACCCAAAAAGAACAGTGACTTGACGGAGTCGCAGCTGCTGCACTGACGAGGACCTAATCTGCAAAAGATAGTCTGTTGTGGGGTGAGCTCACTAGCTCAGTAGTATATTAAATGTTAGATCTAAATTTTCCAAAATTAAATAAACGCTATGCAACCTATAATTATAACTTTAATCTTTCAGATTTATTGGTCAGAACAGTAATTCTTACATCATATCAGATATATATAACTTTTCTAGCAGTAAAATACAATGCAGAAAGTCACAGTTTTATCAGAATTGAATAATAGGCAAACGCATGCAGTTTTTCATGATTTCTAGTTATAACAGATAATTCACAGTAGCATCTTTATAATGCACATACAAACACATATAGCCCCAAAACGTGCTGAGTATTGACACGGGTATACGGACCAGATACAGATCACCCAATTGGGCGCAGATCACCTCGAAAGGCGTAATTCAGTAAATCATATCACCACAAGGGCGTATAACAGTAACAGATCACCCTAAAGGGCGGATATCAGTAACAGATCACCCCAAAGGGTGGTTATCAGTAGCAGGCGATCCTCGCTTCGGTTATCCAGAAGACGAGTGATCGAATATGCAATACTGCTGTCCTATGGCATGCCAACTATACCCAATGAAACACTCAAGCACGGGGTGTAAACAGATACGTCATACTTTTCAAATATTATCAATATCAAGTCGCAGTTTAATAATAATCACAGTAGATAGAATTTTCACGTTTATCACATAATTTTCAGATTCTAATCACATATCATATCCAGGCATATATAAATTCACGTTATGACATAATACTCAATTTCTAATCACATAAATCACATTTTCATATCACAAATCATAAGTTAATAATTTATTATCTATATGCAATAGCATGAATTTAATTTAAGAAATAAAGGTCTAACATCTAATACACTACCTCGTATAGCAAAACGTCCTGATCCAATAGCTCTTCCTAATCCTGGACTTTATCCTTTTCCCGGCTACTTCTCGGTACACGATCACCTTGAATAATAATTTGTATCAATCAAAACATTGAATTGATAATTTATAATTCAACTTAGATTAACATTTAAATATTATTTATTATATACTTAGATTTGTTTCTTTCTAATAAACTTATCTTAGGCCCATTTGCTTATTATACTCATAGCCGATCTATGATATGAATTAATATAAGCTCAATTCTTTATTTATCTTAGGCCCAAACTTTTTATTAAAATTTTAAAATCCAATTATTAATTTGTCATAAGCCTAATTACTTGTTAGTTATTATAGGCCCAACATAATTTGTTTAACTTTAGGTCTAATTATACTTAAATTTTCCTAATATTTTCGGTTAAGACTTCTTAATCCAAGGTTTCCACCTTAATCTCTCTTTAAAGCTTTATATAACAAATCAAATAATTAACCCAAATATTCCAACATTCTGCTCCAAACATCTTGACTATTTTAATGCTTCAAAAATTTATGTATAATCTAAAGTATCAATATACCAAAATGAAATTAATTATGTAATTCAACACTAACTCAAAATTTGTTTCCAAGAACACTTCAACCCACTTCAAAATTAAATTCCAATTTTTCTATAATCTCAGCCTCTATCCCTTCAATATCAATTTCTAGGTAACAATCTATCATTATCCCCAAATTCAAAACTTGGAAGCCAAGAGATAAAGGAAAATGAATAAAAACAGAAATCAAGCAATTACTGTGTATGTGAATCAAGTGTGAAATGCAGCGAGGGAAATTCGGACGGTAAAGAAAGAAGCAAAAGTCGACAGCGCCGGCGAAGTTGGCAGCGGTGGGACGGCGGCGTAAAGGCTAGCAGCGAAGGCTGAGAAGATGGGGAAATGTATGCGTGTGTGTGTACATGTCTCGGAGGACGGGCGCGAAGAAGCGGCCGAGAGGAAGAGGGAGATAAGACGGCGACGGCGGTTCGGGTGGTTGCGGTGGTGAGTTGACAGAAATTAGGGAGGCTGTGAGAGGAAAGAGAAGAGAGAAGGAATGATGCAGGTGTGGGTGTGTTAGAGCCGAGAGAGTGAGGAAGAGGGAGAGAAGAACACTTAAACTTTATTTCTTGTCGTATATGCTTAGTCATTAGATTAGCCAAATGGGGAGCAATGATGTGGACACTTATCTTCCACTGCCCTTTTCTTACTTTACGTGGAACCAAGAGAGAGACAATGGAGAAAGAAAAAGATGTGAGGTAGTGTTTATGTGTAACAGTGTAAGTATAGCCAAGAGAGAGAATCTAAAATTCTCTTCAAATTATACACATAATACACCAAACGTATACACAGGCTCAAATGAATAAATTTGTCAATTAACATGTATATACATCTATACTAATAATACGTTAAGTATTAATTAGCCTAATTAATAACCGTGTAACTCAATTCCTTAATTAACACTAATATATATATATATATAGTATTACTAATATACTTATTAATTATATTTATAATTTAGTTTGTTAACTCTTGATTAAGATTTTTAAAAATATTTTTTTATTTTCGAAAGTTCGGGTGTTACAAAGTATACTTATCACCATGATAGTCCAAACAAATTGTTCCATTAACGACATTTATTATTGTTTTTGCTGTCTTAAAAAATGGTCTACCTAGCAAAACACCACTGGAATCACCACGTGTTGTTTCATTCAGTTTAATCAAATAAAAATCCGCTGGATATAGAAATTCATGCACATTCACTAAGACATTTTCAAACATTCCTTCGGGGCATATGCAAGTTCTATCTGCCAACTGAATTACCACCATAGTTTCAATCAACTCTACTCTAGTCAAGTTATTATATACAGACAAAGGCATGACATTTATAAAGCTCCCAAGTCACACATAACATGCTCAATACAAACATCCCCTATCACTATGGGTAGGGAAAATGTACCTGGGTCAGCACTCTTTGCTGGTATCTTTTTCTAGATAATTGCTGACATAGTTTCCCCGATCACTATCTTTCCTTTCTCCTTTGGATTTTCCAGCAAGAATTCATTGACCAACTTGCCAAGAGGCGGAATTCTCAAGGCTTGGAGTAAGGGCAGATTAATTCCAAGTTTACTGAATATCGACATGAAGTTGACGGGGTCCTCCTTGGGCTTTCTTTAGTTTAAACGGCTGGGGTAGAGGGGTACTGTTTTTGAATCTGAATTGGATAACTTGTTTGAGATTCATTCCTTGCCATCTTTGATTTCACCCTAATTCTCTGTGTTTGGTATAGTGGGCAGCTGATTGCTATTTTCATCAATTTCTTAGGACTTTTTCGGGGGCTCACCTTCTTTTGGTCCTTCCAACTCTAGCCCCGATCTTATAGTAATCTTGTTCACATTCTCCCTATGCGGTTGCTGGACTTGGGCATGAATCCTTCCTTCGTTACCTCTTAACTTATTCATTACTACTGCTAGCTGGGTCATTTGCCTTGTCAGAGATTCCAGACTTGCCTTTTGCTCCTTTTGGACATCTTGAACTTTAAACACAAAATCATTGTTGGATTGGAGATTATTTTGTATGAACTATTGTGAGTTTATGAGTTCTCCCATCATATACTCCAGACTCCTTGCAGGTCTTGGCTGCTCTTGGTGTGGGTAATTGTTCTGCAGTTGGAAATTTCTTTGGTAGGGTGGGTGGTAGTGTTGGTGTTGATTTTGAGTATCAGATGATTTTGTTGGTTTTGTAAAGGATGATGGTTATTTGGGGCTTGGTTATGTTGGTTTGGCTGAAGTTGTTGGTTTGGTTGATTTGGTTCTGCCCATCTAAAGTTGGGATGGTCTCTCCAACCTGAGTCGTATGTAGGTGCGAATGGATCTCTCATTTGGCATTGATTATACCAGTTGCCAATAGCATTGGCTTAGGCTACTGCGTCTATTTCCTCCGTCTTACAATATGGTGAAGTGTGTGTTGGGGTTTTAAATATTCCAATCAAGGAATCCCCTGCCCGGGATCTACTATGTTTATATAAGAAACACTTTCATGCATTTAATTCTTCCTATTCCTACTTTATTCTAGAACGCAAATAAGCATTAAAGGATCTTTAAATCCTAAACATGCTTTCTAGTTGGTTTTCGATGTTTACCTTTTTGAATCTCCAAATATTCGACGATAGCTCGCTTCTTCTCCATGTGAAGATCTTTGATCTCTCACCTCGGAACTTCTAATCTGTTCCCGACTCCTAGGTTTGAATATTGTAATGGGATCAAACCTATAGGACATGAAAGAGAATGAAGAGAGCAATGAACTAGGTTTAGAACCTAGAGATTTTCGAAAATTGGGTATGTGTGTGCACTAGTGATTTTCGAAATCCTCACTTAGGTTTAGGTCAGAAGTGTTTTCTCTTTATTCTTTTCTCCAATATATAGAGTTATGATTGGCCAGATTAGAGATCCAAGGAAATTTGAAATGGGTCTCCCTGTTGGGCTTCACTAATTAAATTGAGCCCCAATTTAATATAAGCCCAACAGAATATTAGTTTGGACCACTATAGAAATTAGTATTGACTTACCCGTCCAAATCCAAATTACAGAGAATTTGGGCTTCCTTTTTAATTAATTTATTGCCCGTGTTTAAGATTTTAATATCCATTAATTAATTTAAACATGCTGCTGGTTTAATTATATATTTTACCAAAGAGTCCTCCAGTTCAAAATTCTTTATTTATTTTACTTTGGAATAAATTTCAATCCGGTCGGGCTTCTGTATAATAAACATTTTATTGAACTCCTCTTGGGGATATTATCAACCCAGACTCACCCGGGACACGTTTCAAATGTAATAACAATCATAGCACCTCTTTGTTATTAATTACCACTGCCCAAGATATCAGGATTCTTGGGCTACGAAAAGCCCGTACCTTTTGATAAGTCAAAGCAATGCATAATCAATAACGCATGCTCCATCTAATATACAAAGATTAAGAAATAAATATCACCAAGATCTCGTCTTTCAGTAATCAGCAACGGAGACTTATCTCTCGTGAATCCTTTCAATGCTATACCACACCAGTGTCTTTTGTTTACCAAGGTTAGTAAACGTTTTGGACTGACACTCAACCTTTCACTATAGATGGCCAAAGTCTATCTAGGTTGCGAAACTTATTTTTCCTTTTGCAATAAACCGATTGAGCAACCTTCAGTGATAACCTGATCACTACACATTATATAATGCAAAAGTCTTAGACCATTTGCTTAATCATAATGATTTATATAATAAATTATATGAAAAGCAAAACAATGTGACAAAATAATAATCTTCTCATAAATTTGGGAAATAAGGTTTTACAAATACAAAGCAGCTCAAA
Source organism: Monilaria moniliformis (assembly GCA_034509125.1). NCBI lineage: Eukaryota > Viridiplantae > Streptophyta > Magnoliopsida > Caryophyllales > Aizoaceae > Monilaria > Monilaria moniliformis. The sequence continues at coordinate 8,544 of JAYDZE010353037.1, forward strand.
AGCTTGCTTTTCAGTATATACCCTCACAATGTGTATGTATATATGGGTACATTAGGCTAAGAAAACCCTCTATATACATAATTAAGAATTAATCTAGATCCTTGGATTATATACATGGATGATTGTGATGTATTGTCCATTGATATCATTACACAGAATACGCTATGTCATCACAAGGGTAGAATGGGCATGGAATTCAAACGGGCGACTTATCATTTTGGTAGTTGCCATGAGAATAAGAATAATTGCAGCACATAATCTATCCACCATAATTCACTCCCCAAAAATCTCAAAAATTTGATAAAGATTCGTTTTTGCACTGCAATCGTCATTATTGCAAACATTGAATAAGTTCTCTGATATTTTTCACCGCCAGCTATCCCTTTTTCTCTCCAAAAGACTTCCACTTGTCTCGTCTTCTCCGGAGAAATATTTGGTTCGGACATCCCATATTTGACTTTGTCGGTGCATCGCTACACATAACCATGAGTAACAATAAGATTCTGGCTGCCACAATATGCATCACGCCAGTGCTTAACGCACCGCATCGTGTGCTCGGACCCTTGAGCATGTATGATTTGAATGAGATGTTATGATACGATTGACATGTAATAATGATATTATGTCCATGCATGGTATCATTTACTGGTTTCGAGATGAAATATTCTTTGTGGACTTATTATATGCTTCGATTTGATGATAAATAAGATTATATGTAATGATACAAAAGTTATTTTATAATGATATATTTATAGTGTTGTGATGATTCTCTGGCAATACATATTTTTAATCTAACTCAAATTTGATTATATTAATTTATTTCGATTAATTATATATACAAGATGATTTATGTATTTTCATTGTGAACAATGGTAAGATGTACAATATTTGTTTGCAGGCTATCTATATGGACCGCGTTGTCCATCGCCGGATGACAGTCATGTGGTGCTATCCTACAGTTAAAGAGTGGATGAGTGATATGCTGAAAAAGAGACAATCGAACGAGTTGAAGTGTGGAGGTTTTGGAAAGGGCTGCGTTGAGCCTAAATTTAGATCGTATATGATGATAATATATGTATCGTATGATGATAGTTTATGATATGATGATGATATAAGTAAGGTATAATGAATAATTAATGCTGGAATTGTTTGACCGTGTATGATAATGATATTTGTACAATATAATGATATTATTAATATAATACTTATGGCTAAGCAGTATAATGATATGTCAAATGGGATATGATTGTTGTAAGTGCAAATGCTGACCTTTGTTACTGCCATAGGCGGTAAGAGACGGTGAATCATACATGGCGAGAATTACAACAGTGATATCCCACTCATTCAAATGGTGGGACCCAAACAGCCAAGGGGACCGACAAAATGATATAGTGATCTTACTATGATAACAATAATGTTGCTCATTCATAACTATGATGATGTCCATTACTATCAAATTTAAAAATCTTTAATAGTAAATTTTTTTACGAGTAATGATACTGAAAAAACAATGTAATGATAAATATAACGAACTATTATGATTATGCACAATACGAATATAAAAAATAAACTTCATATATAGAGTTTTTAATAACACGACACTATATTTAAAAATGTCTAATACTCAACCTAGTCAGTCTGAGATTTCTACATAATGATATAGTGATCTTACGATGATAACAATAATGTTGTTGATTCATAACTACTTCAACTATTTAAAATATACCACTCCTAGTGTATCATTATCAATATTGTAATGTGTCATCATAACTTATGGTGATGATCATTTAATTAAGAAAATTGTAATGATAAGAGATTAATCATTTCATTACTTTATCTCTTTAACTTCAAATATTGTCACGAAATCACGTACACACACACATATATATAAAAGATTTCGCGAATAAATTTGTATCCCTAAATTTTGTGTATTACCATAACTGCAAATCCAATATTAAATAAACCACTTACCATGAAAAATGAGATTTACCAAAAACTAAAAATTGCTGTTTTACAGAAATAATCTTTTGCTGATAAAATATTATTAAGATATTACCACTTGTCTTTAATTTTGTCCATCAGATCTCCGAATTCGATGGTTATGATTTGGTCTTAGACTTGCAATAAGAAATGGTTTAAATTTGATTACAACTCTCTCTCTGATTAACCAATTCAAGCTTACAAAATATTCACTTCGTATTATTAGTTATCTCATACTTGTAAACTTTCATATACATGCACATTAAACTCCATTCGTTCTTGACACAACATACATAAGTCTCTCATATACAATCATATTGTAATCATTTTCATATAAAAAAATCATTGTCTAACTTGTGTAAGTCAACCAACTTAGGCTTAATTCCTCAATCGTAAACATACATATAAATAACATCCTATTTATCTTATGTTTAAGATATCAACTTTTAATCTTATCACAAAGACAGGTTCACACAACAATTCATATATACTTAGTATATATGTACACATTTAGTTTGCCCAACGTAAACATATTGGTGTACCGTATTGGAACCATATTATAAGAATATTAAATCCATTAGACACCTATATACAAGTAATCTTGATTTAATATGACATGTACATTTTATAGCAGTTAGTCCACACATCCATATTATATAATTCTTAACATTCCTTGCAATAAACATAGCATATTATACTAGCAATAATCATAACATGCTTTTGTCACACACTACATAACATGTTTCGCAGCAGAATACATCTACATAATCTTGAAAATCAAGTACAAGCATAGAACACCCTACCTTGCATATAAAGCTACAACACAACTCATACTCGGATTCTAACCACCTTTATCAACAATTATAGCACATATATCAATTCAAAATTACAAAATGCAATCAAATTTCCACATTATTTTATCTAACAATTGTCTATTGTGATGCAGTACTATCTTTTATTTAACGTTTTGTATTCATCCACAAAGTTTTGGGGACTTATCTAAACACTTATAATAACTACACAAAGTCTAGTTCCCTCCCCCCACCCCCCAGAAAAAAAAATTCATTCACAAATTCCCTATAGTTTTAGAGTTATACACATTTTACTACAGGTTGTACAATCTAGATAGTTTCTGGCACAATTTTTAGAATAATTTATAATGATATCAACTGAAGTTCATAATTTACCAAAAATCACAAGAGACATCCAGACACAATAATAATCATTTTTAAAAAAATTAACAAGATAAATCATTATTTAGGCCTTTTGAAAAATTCGGGTATTAGAGTACAAAATAGGGCAATTTTCGAAATATTTTCTGACTTCATTTTAAAAGCATTTCTCAAACTTGCACGTGTTTTTGGGTAGAATATCACATGTATAGCATATTTTCAGAGCATACATACGGCTTTTTTCTAATTGTAGGTCAAAATACAATTAAAGTTCCCAAATTTGGAACTTTTTTTTAAATTCTGCGAATGGGTAAGATGCTGGATCATCTAGCGTCTTCACTTAACCCAAAACGACGCCGTTTTGCTCGATTCCGAGGCCGTAGCCAAAACGCTGCGTATTGGCAAAAGACGCTAGATCATCTAGCGTCATTTTTTAAGTTGGCGCGACGTCGTTTCGGTGCGTCATGGTGAGACGCTTGATGATCAAGCGTCGGCTGCAGACGCTTGATGATCAAGCTTCTCTCGCTATTCTATACAGTCGACGGAAATTCTCTTTTTTCCTCACAATTTCACTTTCAAATCCTCTCCAAAACCCTCGAAAGCTGCAGCAATCGTTCGTGTGCGACATATTTTCGATTCCCCATCTATAGGTATGTCCTATTACACTTGTTATTATGTTTTTTATACATAATTATGGTTTGATTTAGTAGTTTGTATAGATTTAGGATTTATTTGAATGTTGAAAAATGTTGATATGTTTTGATTGATTATTATTGGATAATTTGATTGTAATGTATTGGATAATTTGATTATTGAATATTAAATTTGATTGATTGATTATTGTAATGTATTGGATAATTTGATTGTAATGTATTGTGTGTGATTTATTTGATTGAATTGTAGGGTAAGTTGCTTTTGAATTGATATTGAATTTAGTTAAGTTAACTTGAATTTATTTAAGTTAGATTGAATTTAGTTAAATTAACTTGAATTTAGTTAAGTTAGGTTGAATTTAGTTATATGTTATATTGAATTTAGTTAATTAATTAAGTATAGGTGCTTCATCGATAGTTAGAAAATTTAACCGTGTTCATATTAGGTTGGATTTATTGTAGTAGATTCGTTGATTTAGTTAGATTTATTAAAATGTGTCCAGCTCGCAGTTATAGGATTTCTATAATGGCTAGCTCGTCACAAGGCCAGAGTGACTTGTATTGTGGTCCAGAGGATCCTTCTGTATTATATCTCTAGCGGGATCATATTTCACGTAGGATTTTGGCGGGCCAGGATAGGAAGCCATTTGCAGTCCGTAGATATGAGAGCAGATTGTTGGAGTGTAGACCCATCCATCAAAGGGTGGTTGAGTACATTCATAGGTTTGGATTCAGTGGTATTATCACCTGCTCAAAGGCGAAGGAGTTGGATCACCACCTGATCTGTGCTTTGGTGGAGCGATGGCGGCCAGAGACCCACACATTTCATCTTCCTATCGATGAGGCGACTGTGACACTAGAGGATGTAGAGGTGTTGTGGGGCCTCAGAGTAGATGGCTTCCCTGTGACGGGAGTCGATTTGGTATTGCCCCAAGAAGGGTGGATGCAGTTGTGTGAGCGTCTGTTAGGGTTTAGACCCCGCGAGACGGAGCTGAAGAAAGCCGGTATTTATGTATCTGCGTTGACTGGGAGGATGATTGAGCCTCTTCAGGATGATCTAGACGACGAGATCTACATCCAGCGGGCACGCATGTATGTGCTCGTTCTATTGGATGGTCTGATCTTTCCTGATGGGACCGGCTGCAAAGTCCCCCTGATATACTTGACATTGCAGGATGACGCTAATGTCGCATCACAGTACAGTTGGGGCAGCGCAGCACTGTCATCGCTATATCATAACCATTGTGGAGCAGCGTGCACAGAAAGGAAAGATATCGGGGGGCCCTTGTACTTCTACAGCTCTGGGCTTGGTAACGAATTCCCAATGTGCGACCAGAGTTCCCATATCCTCCTGTGCACAACGACCTTACTCCCGCTGCGGCCAAGTAAGTTAATTTACATGTTGTTTACAGTCTATACATTCTTACCTTAATTAATTTGATTTTGTATAATTTTTTTTGTATGTCAGGTGGACTGGGCCTATACGTGCATCTAGAGCTCCTCAACATTGCACCGAGCACTATCGGGAGCAATTGGCACGCTGTAGCCGGGACAGGTATATTTAAGTCTTTTGTTTAGGGTTTAGGGACTTCACATGTCTACTTCATTCAACTGACCTTTTTTTTTATTTCGTATGGCAGCCTTACAGAGATTACAGGTTGCCATATCAGTGCACGGCCGGCCAGGCTTGTTGGCGGTTAACCAGGCTTGTTGGCGGCCAACCTCTCAGTCGTATCGCTCACAAATTGACCGTATCTGAGTGTTCTCATCCGGATGTTACCGATGTCCAGATAATGGTTGAGGATGCTCTCAGGAGATTAAGCCATCATCTCCATGTGGACTACCATCCCTCGCAGCGCACGCAAGTCGATGTATCAGCGCCGTTTAGGGAGAGAAGCCGTCGTACTGGAAGGAGAGGTGTTTGAACCGGTGGACATGGTATGACACGCGATTGGATGTCACAGCAGACGCAGTAGCAGCCTACCGTCCAGCCCGACCACCAGTGGAGTCCTTGGCCATAGGACCAGCCTACTGAGGAGCCGTTTCAGACACATCGAGGTAGTGTGGATTCTTATTTCACTAGTGTTCACATCGAGGCTACTCAGGACGATGATGAAGATGTTCCTGAGACACAAGACTTACCTGCACCTGCCCCAGCTGCTAGAGGGAGCATTGGTCGAACCTTCGCGAATATGTTTTCGCGAAGGCAATCAAAGAGCGACAACAAAAGCAAAAGACCTAGTAAATTCACTCCAAGTTCATATAAGTAGCTAGGCTATTGTTTGTTGCTTATTGATAGTTGTAGCTTAGAGACATATGTTGCTTATTGACTCTTATGTTTGTTGAATATTGAAGTTTGGTAACTGTTGTAGCTTAAATACTACGTTTATCAAATACTGTTCAAGTTCAAGTAAACCCTAGTTTCACAAACCCTAGTTTCGTAAACAAAGCAAATTCAAACATATTACTAACATAACAATGTAAATAACTTCTATGAGACATTAAAATTGAGAATAATCATACATTTGTCAAAAAATTTGCCAGTTAGGGTTTCGCAACTTTTGCAACAATTCCCGATTTTCAAACAAGAGTTGTGTGAATAGGAATGCTTGGATTAGGCATATAAGGAAGTCGATAAGACGCTAAATCATCAAGTGTCTCTGAAGACGCTAGATCACACAAAACACCGCGCTTCGTATGCAGCTTTTAAACAGCGCGAAACGGCGTCGTTTTGGGTTAAGTGATCTAGCGTCTTCCCCATTCTCGGAATTAAAAAAAAAAAAAAAAACTCCCAGATTGGGAACTTTTATTGTGGATTGGCCTACATGCAAAAAAAAAGCATGATGATTTATGTATGATTTAAAGGTGGACTTGGTTGTAGAGAGATAGAGAGGGAGGTGGTGGCGGTAGGTACGTTGGTGGTTAACCGAAGACCTATTGTCTAAGAAATCTGTACAAGTGATGAGATGATTGATGTAGTTGCATATTCAATTTCTCTATTATCTAATTACTGGACATTTTTATAGCATATTTTGGTGCTATTAATAAAAATATAAATCATGGCGACATACATTTGTCTTTACATACGTTTGTCTTTATATAAGTCTTGAATATAGGATGCAACAACTTATCTTATGTGTAATGTGATTACATGACTTCAGATATATCTCACGATTAAATAAATGATCATGATTGTCTTTTAAACGAAATAATGTTTTTTCGCGTTACAATCATCTTTCTCTATACAATAATGCTTCATTTCATGATAATAATTTATATATATACATATATAATAATAATAATAATAATAATAATAATAATAATAATTGACTTTTAATGAAACTTGTAGATTATATAAATATCAGATATCTGGGTTGGTTACAATATATAGGTTTTTTTTGTGATTTGATTCACTTTCTTATATGTATATAATATCCCCAATATGTATGTTTGTAGATGACAAGTTGTCATTTAATTTAATTTAATATGAATACATTGTTTAAAGGTGTATTTTAACTATTCTCATATGAGGGACTTTTATTATTGAAAAATAACACATAATCATAAAAAACTATAAACAACATAATGTTGCGTTTGGTAAAATAAATTTGGAATTAATTTGAAATTGCAATTATTTGGAATTGAATTTCAAATTATGGTATTATATTTCAATTCCAAATCCTTTGTTTGTTAAGTCAAAAATTAAACAAAATTTGAAATTAACTTTTAATTAAATAATTTGTATATATAAATATATAATATGTAATTCTATATTATTTTTATATATTTTTTTAGTTGTGTGTGCAAGTGTATGTGTTGTGTGTGTATGTGTTGTATGTAGGGGTGTTCACGGTTCTGGAATCGCCAGTTCCGGTTCCGAGCTTAGCTAGAACCGTAACCGAACCGCTAGGTGGCTAGGCGGTTTCGGTTTGGAATTTGGAAACCGTCGGTTCCGGTTTGAAACCGGAAACCGCCGGTTCCGGTTCTGGTTCCAAATCGGATGGTTACGGAGCGGTTTAGGCGGTTCCCGGTTCCGGTTCCGGTTTTTTTGTTTTTTTTTTCTTTTTCTTTTCGAATTGAGATTTTATCCTACTTTCTATTCTAAATTATAATTCAAAATCGATAAGATAAGATAAGAGTATAATTCTATAAAAAAAAAAAAAAAAAATTGAAAAGGAAATTTTATTTATAATTTGAATGTGTAGTTGTGTAAAATACATTACAAAATACATTGATTAATAAAAAGAATTACAAACAATTACAAAGAATTATAATTAAAATGGAATTACAATTACAAATTATTAAAGTAATTTATAATTAAAAGTTTACAAATTACAATTACAACAAGCAAAGGGGAAAATTTTAATTTGAATTTTGAAATTTAAAAAAAAAATTAAATAAATCTGGCCGGTTCGCAAAACCGCCGGTTTTGGCAAAAAATCGGCGGTTCCGCACGCGGTTTCCTGCAAACCCGGCGGTTTTGGCATAGAAACCGCCAATTTTCTAACACCTAGCCTGCCCCCTACCCTGCATCTCTTTCTCCTAGCTGTCCCGGCCGAAACGGCGGTTTGAACCGCGGAGCTGGCGATTCCAAACCGCTGGTTTCAGTTTCTTATGCGTGGAACCGGAACCGAACCGCTGCAACCGGTTGAGAGGTTCCAGTTGAATCGCCGTCGGCCGGTTATGATTTTTTTGGGCATCCCTAGTTGTATGTGTATGTTATGTGTGTTGTGTGTCTATTCATTGTCACATCTCTTACAACAGAAGCTCACCACACTTGGTCAGTTCTCATGATTATCAAATCTAATGGCCTTTGATTTTGGCATTACCTACAAGAAGGGCAAGGAAAATATAGTAGCAGATGCCCTCTCTCGAATACATACTTCTGAAGTCCTATGTATGACTATTACTACGGTTTTTACTGATTTATTTCCACTCAATGTGGAAAGTTGTAGTAAGGATCCTGAACTGAAGACATTGATTAAGCAATTGTAGCAGGGTGTAGTGAAGGATGCTAGGTATTCTTGGAATGGTAATCAATTAAGAATAAATGGCAGGTTGGTAGTGGAAAATGATGCATCTCTCCAACAACATATTATCTAGATTTTTCACAACTCCTGTAATATCCCTGAAACGGCCCTAGTTGAATTTATGAATTTCTGTTGCGGTAAGATCGCCGAATAGGTCTTTTCGGCGACTCTTAAGGAAATTATTAATGAAATGAATTGAGATAGATGAAGGACTATATTATATAAATAGAGTTGAATGAGATGAATGTGTTAAGATTTTAAGTGAGGAAAATAGAATTAGATTGGGCGTTTT
>JAYDZE010353148.1:8334-36542 GCA_034509125.1 Monilaria moniliformis
CCCCCCCCCCCCCCCCCCCCCCCCCCCCCCGCGGATGGGCTGTCGGTCGGCAGAGATAAAGAAAGAAAAGGGGGCTGAGGCAGCGGTATTGGTGGTAGATTGGAGTTTCGTCAGAAATTTTGAGAAGAAGGGTTTAGAGAGAGAGATAGCCAAATAAGGAAATCATATATTCATTTACTTTTAGGTCTTGTCTTTTTATTTATTGTGTGGGCTAATTTAGTTTAATTATTGAATAATTATGTTGAGTGAGAAGCAATAATTTTTGCAATTTTTTTTTTTTTTTTTAACTTTTTAATCTATATTATTTGGATAAGTGAGCAATGTTTGCACGGGCACCACACTAATTCAGATAATCAATAACTCATCTTTTATATCAGAACGAACAGCATTGACATTTTTAGAGGTGAGAAAGTTATTATCATACATAGAGAACGAACAAATAAAGAGTAGAAACACATGCTAGTCCGCGATCACCTCGAATGCTATATGCAGCAACCATAACTCAGAATCCAGAAACGCTTAAATAACACATTCATCAACCACTCAAAGCTGAAAGCTGATTAAACCTACCTACATCTCATTATTTCTACTAATTATCCGATTATGTGATCTGCCATTGACACAATTTAGTTTGAAGGTTGGTTAATAGGAGCGCTTCAAAATACATATACTCGGAGTGAGGAAAGTTGAGTTGATCAACCTCAACAAGAAAGCATTTCCGTATATCACCATGGACATAGGATTCACAAGATTGAACAGAGAATCGTGATTCAGATTTTCCCCACAAAACCTAGATTAAACATGAAAAGGAATAAAAAGTCAATGAATAGCCAGAAAGGGAGGCTAGCTTACAGGAGTGAGGGAGAAATTCGGGCTGCCGCTGGTGTGTGGAAGGTGAGCTGCCGGAAGAAGAGCAATTGCGCGTGAACGTTGATCGTGAATTGGGAATTAGGGTTTCATCGGAAGATCCCCTTTCGATCGATGATTATAGTGAAATTGTTCTTTGTGGCGCCTATCTGAGTATATTACAAATGTTCATGTCATGGCCTCGTGGGCCCTTACACTTACTTTTTATTCCATTAGTTGGACCAATTTAATCCTAATAAACGCTCTCCTTTGTGAAGATCTGAGATGCAATAATCTATCATTTATATGATGAGTTGGGCTTGGGTTTTCATTTTATGGGCTTTTCTATTGGGCTTTGCTCTCAGCTTCTGCTTTCATATTTAAACACTTGAGTTTTCATAAAATCAATTATATACAAGAACTACACATGAATCAATTTAGGATTCATCCATATTTTAACGTCAATTGACAAGTTCTTCCTTTTGTCTTGTATTGCGCTTTTCTATTCTGTCTCTGTATTTCTTTGACAATTACTTTTTTATTTCTATCCCACTATTTTTCTTGATTTGAGAGATTTTAACGAGACTCGATTCTAATATGATTGATATGTCATACCATCGAATTTGTTAGGTTTTCTTGGTTTTCTTGTTTCCTTTGAAAGTATGGCCTATTTCGACTAATTAGTGTATAGCTAAGAACATCTTTATTTATATAAATATTGATATATTAAATTAGGAATCATAGATAGAAAAATAAATGCAGCTGAACACACGACAAAGTTAATGCCACAGCAAATTTCACAATAATAAATTTGATATGGAGTTAAAGTCGGCCGAAGGTCCTCATCACCCCACATGTGACAATAATATAAGTAGTGGACATCAATTTCGGGAATACACTGTTCCAGAAATAACAGTCACATTAAAATTGCTGAATAATATGCCAAAGTTTGAGTATCTGTCAATCTAGAGATATTTATAATCAAGTGGCCGTAATTTTGGACGCAATCTACAGTGAGAATTCCATAAATCTCAGCCATGGTAACTCCTTGTTGTTGTCGGCTTCATTTGAGCATCTCGCCACCGCACCGCCACTTTCCGCGGTGGTCGCCGTCGCCTCCGCCGCTTTCTTCGGGAACAGAAAGAAGTTCCTTGACCCCAACGACACTAACTTCTCCTCCCTATCCAAGCCTGTTTTGACGGTAAATAACAGAACATTAATTATATTTTATTAGTTTGTTGCGGTTAATAATTCATTAAACAATTTCAGTTCGAGAGTCTTCTCAAAACACACGGAAGCAATCGCGTTGAATTAGTTTCTGTTGTATCCAAAATGAATAAATATAATAAGAATTAATTATTCAAAATATTAAAAATTCTAATTCCGAATTAAACGAACAAAAAATTGGATCAGAAACTTACTCTCCAAGCTAAATTGAGAGTAATGGAGGTCGAATCCAGAGGCGTCGCTGGAGCGAATGAGAGGCAGCCGCGCCTCCTTCTCATACTGCCTGAGCGCTGCGACAATCAAGTCCTCCGCCGTAGCCTCCGGCTGCATCACCACCCTCACGGCGCCGAGGCTCCTCTGAATAGTCACGTGCAGAAGCAGCTTCGTCAGCTTCGGCGGCGGCGTCGCCAGCGCCACCGCGTCCTCCGCGGATCCGCTCCCTGTCAATAATTCTGGCACCGTCCTCGGACTCGGCAGCATCTCCGCCGCAAGGCAGACGCCTCTCAGATCATGCGACGACCTCCCCTTCCTGCTTTTCTCCTGACTTCCTTTCCGGTGTTTCTTCGGCGACGGCATTTGAGAATTATACAGTAGTTTTCTGTAAGTAATTATATACGTTGTGAGTGATCGACGGTTACCTAAGGCGGTGGTGGCGGAGGAAGCGGAGGCGGTTGAAACCGAGAGCGGTGAAGACGGAGGAGCTCTCAGGTTTCCGGCGGCCGTCAACGGACATAACCGGAAAACAACTAATCGTAACCGCGAAGTAAAAGAAATTTAATCACAATAAAAAGAAATGATTCTGAGAAACTACTGAAGATAGAAACTACTCCATGATGATATAATGGGAAAGGGGGATATATAGAGAGGGTAAAGATAGGATACAGTTGATTATCCGCAAAGGTAAGGAGGAGACGCATCTTTGTTATTGGGAGTTCTGTCCCTGAACTTAGTTGAAATTGCAGTTTTACCCCTTTTGATTTTTCTTTTATATTGTTATTAGTATTGCTATGTGCTTGACAAAGTATGGATGTCAATTGGGCCAACCCGCTCGAGTTCGGCCCGATCTTATTGAGTTTTCTGGCTATTTGGTTACGGATCATTTGGGTTATAATTTTTTTTTGTTAAAAATTTTCAACCCTAACCCTAAATTATCGGGTTTCGAGTTAACCCATCGAGCAAATGGAGCTCAAATTTTTTATGAATTTTTGTAATTAATATATTAGTTTTGATAATTTTATATTTGTAACAAATAAATATATCAATAAATGAATGTAATTTCAACTCAAAACTAATATATTGCTTTTAGAGAAGTAAAAAAAAATTTTTTGTTAATAGATTATCATTTTAAAAAAATTAAAAACTAAATATTTTATATTAAATGTTATAGTAAAATATAAAAAAGTGAAATGATTAGCATAACTTTCGAATATTAAATCAAAATGCATTTTATTCACATACATTTGGAAAAAAAATCTTATTATAATAACTTTCAAAAGTTTGAAAAAGAATAAACTAATGAAATTTGAAAATTAAATACCGAGAACTTGCTAATTTTTGGGTTGACTCTATCAATCCTAACCTAATCGAATTGTCGGATTAATCGGGTCAACCCATAGATTTCGGACTAAATTGACATTCCTAGTCACAAGTCATCGATACACATTTATCATGGATTATAAATGTTCACAAAATTAGTGTTACACAAAATTAATATTCCACGGCATATCTATAATCGGCCGATAATTGATACAAAACTATGTTTATAATTACTGATTTTATTGACATCGAACTATTACTTGTTTTATTTAATCATTCGTTTTATTTTTATTTTGTATGAAAAAACATATTAATTTTAACATTTATGAACCATATAATAATGTTTAATATCCTTAAAGTCATATAAAGAAAAGACAAAACCCATACGTTACTATGCGAACACAACGCATCATTCAACGAAACGTAATCAAAGTGGATGACTCAATAAAGCGAGACCAAATAATTTTGTGCTAAAAAAGTAATTTCTCCAATTATTATTAATATTATTTTGATATTCTCCATTATATTCTTTATAAGCCAACATTACTCAATAACAAGTGTATTTAAAGAAGATATAGTAATTCCTTAGGGAATATCCTAGTACAGAGTGGGTATTTTTAAGACTAAATTCTTAGATTTGAATCTATTAGTATTTTACTATTTTTATTAATCTGAGTTTTTCACACCAGACTTTTGTATAGCCAATGGCAGACACACCTACAATTAAGAAGAGGCTTAAGCTCCTACCAAGCTTAAAAATACTTTTTTTATCCATACAACGTCGTCGAATTTTTGGTATTTTGTGTGAATCATTGTTCAAAAGCCTCTATCATCGTAATGAAACATAGGTAAATTATAACTTAAAATTTTCGAACTCGAAATTATGAATACATAGTCCCTACTACAATAAATTTGTGTGTCCGCCTCTGTTTATAGCCGGCTACTCCATTATACAAGAACGTGAATTGAGTTTAGTATACCTGATTTTTTAAAATATTATGAGTGAAGCTGGGCAGTTGGGATATGTGGTTGGTGTGACATGGTTGGGCGGTTGGACTCGAGTGAGATTGGCGGCACTAAAGGTTGGTTGTCATTCTACTCATCATTCGCCACGTGCACCTCTCTAGTCTTAGCCTCTTACCCTTCTTTTATTTATTTTAATGTCATACCACACATACCACTTACCAATACTATTCCAAAGTTGAAACTATCCTCCCACAAAATAATAATTTCAAAGCAATTAGATAGGTTAGATAAAACAAATAAATCAATCTCATATAACATATTCATATTGATGGCTGCCATTCCCGGCCTTTTGTCTAACTTTAGGTTTTATATTATCCGCATGTCAATTTAATTTTTATATTATCTTAATATTTATATATTTTTCACTAATTATATAATGATATTGCTAAATTCACGTGACATATTACATGATCCATGAAAACTCATCTGAATTTATTGAGCTCACAATTATTAATATTCATAAGAATCGACAAACACTTTTTAGCCCTATATTGAATTGTCCAAATCAGTGGGGAGCCACATATATCCCATCTCAATTTCATACAATTATACTTAATATATATCATTAAATATGAATAAAATTATAAAAATATCTGCATTTTGCCCCACTAATAATTAAAAAAAGTAGGGGCAGAAATAAAACTAAATATTGGTCATGAATTCTTGGCTACTTTGGTGTGTGTGATCACTCTATTTCTTCTTGTGTGATTTCTTTTTGATACGTGGTTTACACAGAATTTTTAATAAAGGTTTCCTTTTTTGTGAAAGGTGTTTTTATTTTCACATTATCATTCAGTTTGTTGTTTTTTTAGCAATCATTTGTAATTAAATTTTCTTATACGAATTTGTAAATATATATTTTTATTTAACAATAAAATTTATTTACAAAATAAAAAATAAAAATTATGCACCCTAAGCCCTGCTCCGCCACTGGGACTCCAAATAAATATCCCTAAGAGGCAGCTTTAAAAAATTGTTTGTTCGAAAACAACCTTTTATTATCTGAAAAAATACGTAGAAAATTGTCGTTACTTACTCTTACAAACGTAGCCCCATTTCATTGGATGAGGTTGGTTTTCCGTGTCTTGATTAGAATAAGTTTTCTTGGACACGCGTTTCCAGCTGATTGGATGAGATAGGTTTTCATTATTGTCTAATCTATCTTATCAAATAATTTGTCAATCTAGAAATCCATCGTATCTCGTAATTATCATTGGACGACATTAGAATCAGTTATCCTCTTCTACCATAAATAAGTAATCCTTCAATTACAAAATAGATATCTAATATCTTGATTGTAACCGTTTTATTTCCATCGATTAGCTAATCTCATCCGCTCTTTTGTGGATGTAGATTCAGTTGAATCGAACCATGTTAATCTTTCGTCTCGACTCTCATTTATATTTTTGCATTTATTTTCAGGGGTTTTGTCGTGTGATTGTCTTCGTCGTTATGACGCAAACATCTAGCGTCACATATCATCAATAATAATGTCAAAATATACAACCTTTTGATCCAACCATCAATCTCACGCAATAGTTGTGTTTTATATTCGTATTTGAGTAACTGCAAATTATACAACATAAATAATGAGAATTTCAATTAGTTCGATTGAAATTTTATAGGTTATACTCTTATGGTCAAATTTTAAAAACTATTGTATATATATACATACATATATATATATATATACATACATATACATACATATATATATATGAATATAAACTGGGAAATTATGGGGAATTTGTAAAGAAGATAAAGGCAATTGAACGCATGAAAGCAACTGCTAATAATATTTCACCCAACTCTTGTCTCTTGCTTTCCTCGTACAACAATTTATTTCTATTTATTCCTTCACCTTTTGACAAATCATAGGTCATCACATGTAAGAGCGATCTCATAACCACATTGGAATCTAAATCTAAAAGTATCATAGAGTCAGAGTCTAATGCGATTATTAATATGTTTTATTATATTATAATATAAAAATAAATTAATTTTTTCCACTTTTAAGATTTCTTATTTTAGATGTTAATATATACATAGACGCAAAATAAGAGAAATTTGATATAAAATAAAATTAATGGATTTATTCATGAAGTTCAAATGGGGAAAGAAATACAACTCATTTAATTTGACATTTAAGGAGAGAGAAAGAGATGAAATCTAGCGTTCAGCAGCCGCAGGCACTACAAAAATGGATACAAGGACTCAAGAGTCTCACTCACGTAAGAGGCAGTGGACCAGTGGTGTATGGAATGATAGTATGCTCAAATCCACAGCAGATCCTGCCTCCTTCGGAGCTTTTGTCTTCGCACGATTTCTCAAGTTCAGCTTGGAGGCATGTTGCACGTGATGACTGCTCGGTTGCCCCGCACACCTCATCTTCAAGCTTTTCCCGGTGAGGGGAAACCTAATGCTCGATGCATTCAGCAACTCGGATCGTTCTTGATAATGCACATTGCATGTGGGAGTCATGGCGTGCTTCTGGACCCTCCCTTCTTTCCACCTCAAGAACTGGTTCTGCAAGTTTCTTGGTACCTGTCAATTAGAGAGAGAGAGAGAGAGAGAGAGAGAGGTGACATAAGTTGAGCAATATATAGATAGCATGGTAGTTTGCTGTTATATCATTCAAGAATAGTTGGAGCCTTCTTACCAAGGAAACAAGATTAGGGCTACCAAAGGTAAGAGAAGATGCTGCAAATGTAGATTTTCCGAATCTGCTACCCTTGTCATCTTTATTCGTGGAGCTCTGCCCTTGGACTGATCCAAAGCTAGAACCTGTAACATCATCATCTTCATCCTCTTCATCTTCATCTTCATCTTCATCTTTCTCCTTGGCTACAGGAGGCGTTTGGTCCGATTGGGTTGTTGGTTCAGAAATCAAGGCCCCTTTCTCCTCCTCAACCCGTTCCTCTTCTTCTTCTTCTTCCACTTTATTCTCCTCCTCTTGCTGCAACATCCTGAGCTCCTCATCCAAATCTTCAATGGCTTCTTTCAAATCCATTTCAGCTTCCATCAACTCCATTTCTTTCTTCATCAGCTCCAGCTTAGCCTCTCCAGCTTTCTTCTTCTCTTCGGCCCATTTCTCCAATCCACCCAACATAGATGTGCCTTTATTTTCCATTGATTTCACGAGGCGTATCAGCCAGGTATCTTCCAGAGCACTGACTTCGCGGCCGTAAAATTCATCAAAGCCGAGTGGAAGAAACTCAGCATCGTCAGGGTTGGGTTCTTCGCCCTCCTTTGTAGCAGCAGGCTGCCAAAATAACCTGATCCCGTGCTCCTCATCCTCCACATAATCTATAATTCTCCCAGTCGGAGTATGCAGAATCACGGGATCTTCATTGTAGATCAGTTGCGAGGGATCTTCAGGATCAGGTTCGGGTTCTTTATTAATCAGCATAAATTCTGGCTCTTCATCTGATGAATGTAACAAGGGTCAATCAGCAAGAGCTGCATTCAAGTGACAACAGAAACTGGAACCAACGCATACATAGTACATTGAGATATCGAAACGTACATTTTGACCACCAATACTCGAGTTCAGAAGGCATGGGTAGGCGAAGCGGAGCTTTATAGAAAGAGTTCAACCACATCTCCCTCTCCTCGTCCACCTCATGGACATACATTTTCCAGTAATCTGGGACCTGCAAAATCGACAGTTACTTCAAAATTTGAAGCAGGTTTGCAACCTAATAAATTTCTCTGTCTTAATATGAGAGTAACCTCATAGAACTGATTGATGAATCCCGGTGCCATCCATACATCCTCTTCCTCGTATAAGTAGGGATGTTGTGGATCAGAATACGGACCTCTATCTTCTCTGACCACTGCAAAAATTAGCAACGGATGCCTCAGAGTAAGGAAAGGAGATGAGCAACAATTTTATCTTGCACCTAAACCACTAGCATATTGGTGAACAGTTGAAGCGACTTACTTCCATCAGGCTTGTTGATGAACATGCGCGCCTTAGCAGCTGCAACCTCTGCGATTCCTGAATGGAGCTGAAGTAACATACTTTAAGTTCACTGACATTTAAATTTTCAGAGAGGAATCAGCAGAAAGAAAACTTTGTATTATTACCGCTGATACTTCTGCATCACAACCACTCTCATCGTTCATAAGTTCGCCAAAATAGAATCGACCCTGGTCACGTAAATAACAATTTAAGATAAAAAGTTACACAGCCATAACCACAGAATGTCAAACATTTGCACCAACATAAAACTTATGTCAAATGTGTTCAAGTCTTATTTATGGAAAATCAAGAAAAGCAACAGCAATAGTGAGTACTCACCCAGGTTGTTCGCTCATTAACTTCATATACACCGCAACCGTGCATCCTCCCATGTTTCCATTCACCTGCGTATCGGTATCTACCTTTCTCCCTGGCACCCATTATCATTCAAAAATCAGATAGGCAGAAATTTGAGAATTTCAGGGAGCAGACTCGACATTCCATCAGACATCACTCAGACAAAGTAAATATGGAGGAATCCAAAAACAAGAAATTATCATGCAGACTCTGAATTCGACTGCATAAGATAGTGTATTCTTTTATTTACACAAATTAGAAGTTTTGAGACAGAATCCAGTGGTGGTTAAACATTTCTAGTTCTTTATAATAAAGACATTCTTTTTAAAGTCAACTTATTCATTAGACTGAAGCTTGTCATCATAAACTAGAATACACTCACACTAACTGTAAGAGCAGAATAAGTATTAAAAGGGACGGCAAACTAACATCTCAAATTTGTCCACTAAGAAAGTCAAAATGAAGCAGGAAATATCTGAGATTAATGATAATCAAACTCATAGGGAATAGGAAACTGGAGGATGCTGAGAAGGCGATTGACACCAAAAAGCTTGCTCCAACCATCATAATGTGAGTCAAAAGTTTGACGCATCAAGCTTTTGTGTGCTATGTATAAGAAAGAGTATAAGAGCGAAGATTAAACAAGAGGATTTTCTGATTTGAAGACTTGAATATAAGACTTACGGTTTCTTTCCAAATTGCCGGACCCACTCCTCGTTTTCGTAAAAAGGAATTTCGTACTCCCCATTAGCCAAACGCAAACTATCTTCAATATCCATCTCCAACCACTCTCTATCTTCTGGTGACATAAAATCTCTTGATATGATTTTCCCTTCAGCTCTCATTTTAGCTTCAAGCCTGGAAATAAACACGAGAATTAACTAAATAAAGCATTTATGACTATAATTCTGTTTAGGTGTCATGAGTTTAAAGCAGTAAAAGAAGTACTTGGAACCAGGAATAGGCTCCATTTGGGGAATCTCCACTTCAACCACTCCATGACCTTCCATTTGGTTTTGGAGCCATTCTCCTTCATATCTACAAGCAGCATTTAGTATTTGAGATTCTGTAATTGTAAAGGCATAAATGGACATCGGAAAGCAAACCTGAGTGGCAAATAAAGATGAGTATTTCCACAGAGTTAAACGTTTAGGAAAAAACTCATTTTTTTTTATTTTTTTTTTTGCAAACCTGACTTGGCCTTGCTCAGCAATATAAACACCTTTCCCATGGGCCATATCATCCCAGACAGTGCCTTCATACCTATAAGGAATAACTTAAATTATAAACATATGGTTGGCAATAAGTCGATAAATGGAATTAAAATATAAGGAAATCCACTAAATTCATGCTCTCAGCCTTTAGTACAACAAAAGAAACTAGGAAAATTTGATCATAGCCATTGACAGCAATCGGATATAAAGCATAGTTGCATAACTGCTACTCAAAGCATCACGACTCTCAAGATGACCATGAATCCAGAAGTAATCAAGTAATCGATTAATGGATAGGGTTACAGCAATGCACACTAAATGAAAACCAAGCTCAATCAATTAGAAAATGAAGAATTTTAATTGAAAAAAGCACCATTACTGCTATGACTGGATTGCTAATCATCGTAAAACTATTTCTGGCTGAAACAAGCTTATAAGCAAACCACTATAATAACAATACAAATAACTAAGTATAACATAGAAGTACTCTATTCAACTTCAGAACTGCTCCACTTGTAAGATACTGGAGGATGAGAAATTATTTCCTTGGCTCTGAACTACAATACTACTGCAGCCACCATATCTTTTTAGGCAGTATGAGTTGGTTTACTTGCTAAGGTCATAACTAGATGCAGAGCCAGAGATTTTCTAATATGAGGCCAATCAAAATCTAAATATGCAATAAGGTTTGAAAATCTACACAGAAGTTCTCATCAGCATTTCAGGCATGAAAAGTAATATCCATCCAAAAGCACCTAAAACAAAGGAACTGGTTTTCATTTGAACTTCAAGAACAATGACTACGACTGATCAAATCACTAATCAGAACGCGACCGCCGAAAAGGAAATTCACAAAATCAATCGAACAAAACAAGCAGTCAAACTTTATATTATAATTCTCTACAATGTGAGTGTGTGATCGCTCAAATTATTGAAAACATTTTCACCTATTTCCTAATACCTAATCCTATCTATACACCAAGAGTCACAGAAGCAATTCACTTCACATTCATGAGCAATGACACAATACTCTAAGCTGAAAATCACAACAACAACAACATAATAATAATCAATTCACACCCCAAAACCCCAAAAGGGGCAAGTTAGAGCACTCACGAGCTCCCATCCTCGAAAATGAAGCTAACCCAAACCAAAAACTCCTCAATCCTATCGAGCTCCTCAATCACCGCCTTGGGGTTCGAAATATCATAATGGTTATCCGGAATCACCGGATAATACTTCCTATAGGGCACATAAAAGGGCGCAATGGGCGGGTCACGCCCCGCCTTAATCTCCTCACTTATCACCTCCACCTCATCGTCGTCCACCCAATTCGGGTCCCAACCCGGTTTGGTCATCCCAATCGGAGCATCCGCCCACAGCTCCTTCAAATCCTCCTCCTTCCAGTTCTCCGGGTCGGGCGGGAAGTCGAATTGGTCCTCCGGGTACTCCGCGTCTTCTTCCTCCTCCTCCTCCTCCCGCCGCAGCCGCTTCGACCCCAGGATTCTGGCGAAGCGGCGCGTGTTCACCTCGGGGGTGTTCTCGGCGTCGGAGCCGTCATCGATTTGCTGAATCGTCCCGTCGGGGCGGACGTAGCTCAGGGGCTCGTCGTCGGAATCGGAGTCGGAATCGGAGGAGGAGGATGAGGCGGACGGCTCGATGGGGGCGGGCTCGGAGTCGGAGTCGGAGTCGTTTTGTGGTTTTTCGAATTCATTTCGAGCTTCTGTGCTCGCCATTGTTGGTGAGCGTGTGTGCGAGAGACAAATGCTAAGAGGAGGAGAGAAGATAAGGTAGGAGGGTGCAGACCGAAGAGGGAAGAAGAATTATGGGTTTTTGTCTATGCATTAACGACGAGTCTATACTGCAGTATCTGGTTGTTCCGGGGTGTGCTTCGGTGGCTTGTACCTTAGTTTTTCGTCTTTTCCTTTTATTTCATCTTTTTGGTTTATATTTTTATGGAAATATTAAGGGCATATTTTATAAAAATATTTAGAGATAATTATCATTTAAATCATGACTTTTCGTTGACTTCTGGTCAATTTCATAACTTTTGAAACTGGAACATAAAATCACAACTTTTAATATTTTCTCAATTATCCCACGTATCAAAATTCCAGTGAAATTGGTGGTGACGCGTTAGCCGGAATTTCTGACGTGGACAAAACATCCGTTCTTCAAAACGATGTCGTTGAGATAATTGTCATTTAAATCATAACTTTTCGTTGAATTCTAGCCGACACGTCACCACCAATTTCAACAAAATTTTGATTTGTGGGATAATTGAGAAAATATCAAAAGTTCTGATTTTATGTTCTAGTTTCAAAAGTTATGGAATTGACCAGAAGTCAACGACAGGTTATGATTTAAATGACAATTATCCCAAATATTTAATATGAGTGAGGTTTAAAATATACGAAAACTAACGAGGTCATGTACTAAAATAGAAATATCACAATTATTATAATTGGATAAAATTGAAAATAGACTATATTTATTGTGAATTTAAAGGAGTAATAGTTTATTAATATATTGAGAGGAAAATTAACTAAATGAACGATTAGTTATCAATTTAAATAGAAACTTTGACATATATTTTATTATGGAAATTAAACATTTAAATAACAAATTAAATTAGATTAAATATTCGTAATAATTCGAATAATGCTCACAAGTGGCTTATGAATTCAAGCAAAGAAAATGTGAACGCTACCATATTATTATTTTAATCATAAAATTTTATTCGACA
The DNA here is from genome assembly GCA_034509125.1 of Monilaria moniliformis. NCBI lineage: Eukaryota > Viridiplantae > Streptophyta > Magnoliopsida > Caryophyllales > Aizoaceae > Monilaria > Monilaria moniliformis. The sequence goes on from JAYDZE010353148.1 coordinate 21,251, forward strand.
ATCGAATCATGCCCATTGATGATAGTAACGAACTCCGTTGCTAATAAAGGCTAATGGATAAGCATTAATAAGATATTGAGATTATGTTAATGGGTATCTATATGTTTTTCTTAAATTGGTATATATAAAATTAAATGTAGTAATTTATCAACAACAACAACAAAACAAACAGATTCCACAAAGCTTTTGTCAATATTATAACGGGCCAATATTAATATTGTACTATGGATTTTTATATATAGTGATATATTTTTATAGTTTTTCTACTATTATATGAGCTCAAATATAAATAATGTTATTAAATAGACTTGTATATAATAAATTATACTATTAGACAGTCTGAAAAAATAAATTATACTATGTATCAATTGTAGATATCTTCCAAAAGTTTATACTGCATTTTTACTCTCTCTCTCCTCTCTACCTCGTATTTTCAACATGCATACATTGAGCGGTTGAAAAAATAAAATATTAACCAAGAGCCCTTATATGATTCGAATAGTTATATAAATTTGTTATGTTCACGTGTTGAAATCTAGTTGAAAGCGAAAGGAATAATAGGATTGACTCTCTGACTCTCTCTTTCAGTAATTCCTTTAAATGTTGTCTTATATATGTGCACTTAAACGATGAAGCGCGCCTTAATTGGTAAAACATTTTTTCAATTTATGATATTCCTTTTAGATAAGTGTCGTAAAAGTGACATTTTTATTACATGAACGTTACTGTTCTTACTAAAATATAAGTATTTATGTTTGGAATCACTTTGTTGAAGCTTTTCTGATGGACTTTGACAGTGTAATAATGGTGGCAAAATCCAAGGATGCTGATTGGATCCCACTGACACCTCAGGCCAAAACTGCTTCAAATCGTCCCAAAAAATCAATAGGAAAAGCAGGTAACAGTTAACTTTTTTTTTTTTGTTCTCTAGTTAATTGAGTTGTTTGTTGATCTCACATTAGTAATAGTTGATGGATTCTTGAAATGCAATCAATCATTGAATCTTGAATGGTGAAACTCTTAATTGAGTCTGACATGGAGTGTTATTATGTCTGTGTCGAGTATTTTCCATCTATGTAAAGTAGTAGAAAAGATGAGCTTTGAGAACTAAACCTTTGCATTCTCTATGATGCATGACGCAGCCACCCTTCTTCCCGAAAAGGGCAGCGTGCAGGGGAAAGGGAGGCCGCCTGTGAGAATGAGGACGAGCACGAGAATGAAAGGCGGAACTCCTGAACTCCCAAAAACAAAGGCTGCTAAATCAAAGCCGGAGATTTTGAAGAAGAGAAGAGAAGTGCGGAGGAGGATGTCGTTGAACAAGTTAGTCGAGCTAACTAGAGTGGTTAATGACATTGCGGGATGCCCGTGCACTGCTCTGAACTTATCTTGGACGATTATGAAAAGGGAAAGATCGAATACACCAATTAGGAGGAAAGACTTTCCACCTAGTTTTGCAGCTCATGTAAGAGTTCAAGATGAGAGTGTTGAGAAAGTTCTAGAAGAAACAGATGATCACTTTTCATCTGGTTTTGCAGCTCATGTAAGAGCTCAAGATGAGAGTGTTGAGAATGTTCTAGAAGAATGCATGATTAATTTTGAAGAGAATCTTGTAGAATGTGTAATTGAAGAGAATTTTGATGTAGAATGTTAGTTGGAGTTGAAGAGGATCTTGGTGTAGAATTTGTAGTTGGATCTGAAATGGACGTCCCAGATAAAAGTGCAGAACCTACCACGTGCTTGCAGCTGGAGGAAGACATCATGGGCAAAGACAAGGACTTTGGTAATGAAGAAAGAATGTCTTGTTTATGCTACTTGTAGATTTATCTTATTCATTTGAGTTTGTTGATGATTTTAGATGATGATTTTGCAGATATAAATGCTAGTACAGAGAAAATGGACTGTAATGGAGCTAACAGACTGGATCAAAACGACTGTGCTGCGTCTGTTAGTAACAATGATGAACTTTCTAGGTGACTTCATATGCTTGTAATTTAGATATTTTTCATGTTTGTTATGAATGTGGTTTTGATTCAGTTTTACTCGTGTCTTGTCTTGTCGTGTCATGTCGTGTAGTTCCTTGTCTGTGGCTCCTTTGGCAAGATATACGAGTGAGGGAAATGGTTGTGATGGTGTAGACAACTCTGTGATTGACGAATCTACTGATATTAAATAAGCATCCATGGATTAATTGATTGATGATAATCTTGTTTGTTCTTCCCTTTGTGAATGCTGTCTTCTCCTGGCAGTGTAGCGGCAGCAGAAGTCGAGGAAAATGCTGTTGCTTGGGTGCCACTGACGCCTCAGATTCAAGCAGAAGTTGGACGCTCGGAGAAAGATAGGAGCAGTCCTGAAATTAGGCATTCTTTGTCTGCAAACAACCACGACGGTTCTGAGCCGAATGAAACAGTGTCGGATAGTGCAAAGGCTGCTTCAAACTTTGGACAATCAGAGAGCTTAATAGGTTCAATAAAAGTCTGCTAATGTTATTTCCATCATATGAATTTCTCTGAATTTGCCATTTTTCTGTAGATATTCTCAAGAGGATGGGCACACGTGGTGTAGACTTCAACAAGAAGCCTCACAAGAGAGAGAAAATGAAAAGGCACAGACCGAAGGTTGTTGATCCGAGCAAGTCCGTCAAGCCTCCCACTCCCAAACCTCAGACCCCAAAGCCCGCCAGAAAAGTGAAGAGAAAGGTCGATCAGAATGATGATGGGAAAGCAGCTCGAAAGTCTTGCAACCGAAAGTTGGATTTTGATGAAGAATGTTGCGCCATGGACCAAGAGGAGGAGGAGTTGAAGCGTCAAGATATGACAGATGGTTCATTAAAAATATGCAAGAACATAATGATGATTAGACGAAGAGCGTCGCCTGCAAAATTAAACAATCTGATTGGATGGATTCGTGAGCAGTTGCCGAGTGAATACGATTCCACCTCTTCTGCAACTCCACAAGTTCAAGAAGTGCTTGTGACAAATCCGGCTATGGATGACACGGTCCCTTGCAACGGGACGGGCACTCAACATTGTCGTGAGAAACGTGGGAACTGCGATGATGAAGCAAAGATTCCAGACCAACAAGAGAATGTCTTGTTAATCCAAGGTTGTAAATCTTGAAACCAATTTACATTTCCTTTTATTTTCTGCAGATCTAAATGATTATCATCATGTGGTCACGTTGTCGTTTCAGATGAGTCGGTTAGAGACGCTCTAGAAGATTTTATGGTGAAAAAGATGCAGTCTCTATGCATCGAGGATGACACATTTAACCAACTTCTGGTCCAACTCCATCTCTGAAGTCCAGCCACCCACGATCAACAATGGAAATGAATCTACCCCTCAGGTTGATGCTACATATGGTAAAAAGAAACAAGAAACGCTGATCAATTGGGACTACTTGAAGAAACAATACTCCCACGGTATGTCAAGAGAGAGAACGGAGCGAAATTCCGATTCTGTCAATTGGGAAGCAGTAAGACATTCCGATTCTGTCAATTGGGAAGCAGTAAGACGCTCCACAGCCGAGCTTGCTAAAGTGATCGTTGATCGAGGCATGAACAATCAGCTTGCGGGAAGAATCAAGGTACTATTACAAATTTCCACCACACAACATTAGGTCATTTTTCACCCTTTGTTTCAACAATTTCTTCCTCGCAGAAGTTCCTCGATCGCCTAGTTACAGATCATGGCAGTATTGACCTAGAGTGGCTAAGAAATGTCTCACCACCTAAAGCAAAGTATGTTCATTCTTGGTGATACTTAAATGCATGAAATCATCAACTCATGAATTTTATCTTTCTAGGAACTATTTGTTGAGCATATCTGGTCTAGGCTTGAAGAGCACCGAGTGCGTGAGGCTTCTAGCACTTCACTTTCCGGCCTTCCCAGTAAGCGCTTTAGGACATACATACATACATACATACATACGTACATATTGAGAGTAACCGAATTCTACACATCACTTACCAACTATGTTTGTCGTAGGTCGACACAAATGCTGGCCGATTTTTCGTTCGTGTTGGGTGGGTCCCAATAAAGCAACTACCCGAGGGTGTCGAGTTTCGTCAACTGAACCAGTGGCAATCGAACCAAACCTATGTATTGCTTCTTCTTTTTCTTAAGGATGAAATGATCATATGGGATGAATTGTCTGCAGGTATCCAGGTCTAGACAGCAATGGGTGGGCGATTTCCCCTCAACGGGACATATTTTCAAGTAAATGAGGTACGCTGAGCACGTGATGGTTCGATTTTGTTTTTTGTTTTTCTATTACATCTTGTATTTTACACTAATAATGAAAATATGATTGGGAATCTCATACGAGCACGTTCAGGTTTTCGCGGATATGAAACCTGCAGTGTGCAACCGATGGAGGTTCCTAGAGAATTGATTTGGAATTTGAGCAAACGACGTGTATATTGTGGAACATCTATAACTTCAATATGCAAAGGTAAGAAAAAATTACATTCATTTTGCGTGTTGAGATTGTGAAATGCGTGACATTGATATATTTTAAGCATATATATATAGGCCATAGCGCAAATCAACTTTATTAAAACTGAATTTTCATCTGATGCTGCAAATTAAAGTTCGTGTATATTTTGTAATATTTCAGACATGTTGACAAGAGAAGTCGCTCATGTCTTCAATAGAAGTAAGATTTACTTTTGTTTATCTATATATTTATATATTTATTTATTACATGCTGTGGAAAAATTTGTTATTTTGTTATGAATGTAATTTATTATTATTTTTATCTGTTTTGTCTGTTTTTCAGGTTTTAGCTGCATCAGAGGATTTGATAAACGAAGTAAAGCTGCAAAATCACTTCCAGAGAAATTCCATCTATGTAAATCTCGAACGCCTGGCAAATGATGTTGCATTCGATTTAAAAGATAAATGTGTAGTTTAAAGGTCTCGGATTCGAGTTCACCGTAGTACAGTCTCAAAAAAGGATAAATGCGAATAATTATTTCTAGAATTTTCTAGGTTTAGTGTTCTCCAATTGTAAATTTCTAACTAGGAATTAGCTTTGTTTTATTAAAAAAATTGTAGTCCTTTGCTCTTTTCAATTTCATAGAAATTAAAATACAATTAATCTAATTAAATAACAATGATTCATAGTAGTGGTAAATATGAATCGAGTAAAATGATATGAACCAATCAGAAATAGTATTGGCGTTAGCAGAATAAATTTCCATATACTATTTTGCTAGATGGTTCGAGTACTTCATATGTCCATAAATGAATAGTTATATTAATTTCCTAAGCACATTACCATTAAATGAAGTGGCAAAATTGCTATGAAAATTACAATTTTGATAAGTTGGGTCCCACTGCATGTCTGGATGCTGACTTCTGAAATTACCATTAGCAACATGCTCACTTGTAATTTATGACCTCTTATCATATCATAACCAAGTAAATTAGATCAACCACTAAATTTAAGTTTATTTGGTAAAATTTATAAGCCATGACGTCGAGGAGGCACTCTTGAAATGTAGTAGTAGTTTTTATTTATCAATAAAGCATACCACATTTCTGTTAAAAAAATATCTACAAATAGATAATTAGAAAATGAAATCACACAAAAAAAATAAAAGAAAATCAGACGTTCGTCTAACTTTGGATCGAACAATAATGTGCGGCACCGTGGCAAGATTAGCAATACGATACGGATGAACTATTGTATTTTCTTCGACACAAATACAATCCTTGTCTTATTTTGCGAATTTCAACCTTAAGGTGTTTGGTTACTTTGGTATATAAGTTCACCTATGTTATGATAACTTATCTATAGTTATTTTTTTGTTTGGTTAGCATGCTTATCAAACAAGAAGACCCGTGTTAGTTACTTGCCTCAGCCACATGTCACTAAAAAGGATTTCTTTTTTTGAAATTTTTATTGAGAATATTGTTATCCTTATGTTAGTGTAACTTGTGAAGGAAGTGAAATAACTTATCTTATATTAACATGACTTATATCTTAACATGCTTAATCCTAACCAACATATCAAACGGGGACAATGTATATTTTACATGATGCTTGTATTATTTATTTTTTACATTGACCAAATTTCGGATACACTATGTAATAATATACTTTACATGTAATAATATTAAGTGAGCAAAATTTAAATTTTACAATGGCAATAAAATTTGCCCAGAGTGAAAAACTTGCGATTAGTCAAAGTCTTGTATCACATATAGCATCAATTTTGTGTTCTATAATCTGCAGTGAGCATACAAAAATTTCATTTTATTCCCAAAATGATTAGGAGAATCAAAACCCTACTCCAAGATAATGAAACCAGAAAAATAAAATAAGAATGAGTGACTTAAAATCTATTTGGGTCCGAAGTGGGTCCCACTTTTCATGAACTTTGGTTGACTGATCAAAGGATATATTATACACTGATGCATATAAATTCTTCGAATTTAGTCGGCAACGAAATAACGCTAGTATAAAATAAAGTCAATATTCCACAGAGTAAAGTGCGACGAACTTGTAATCCAAGACTGAGAATTCTTCAAAATCTAATTATTCAAACATCAAATTATCTCACAACACTAAACGCTAGAACTAGAGAATTACAAGCGCAGTTAAAAAAAAAAGAAGAAGTAAAATTAGAAAAATTTCACCTTTTTAACCTCGCACTTGATTACTATTTTACCCGCGCCTGCGCTTGGGTGGGATGACGGTCGAACCGGTCCTCGAGAACCGGGGCAATGGCTCGAGCACCGAGTCGCGGTACCTGCACGGCAGAACCCGAGTCCGCCCCCGCTTCGACCGGACCACAGGCGACGGCGGCGTTTCTCCAAATTCCCCACCGATTTCCACTGCGGCGTCGTTTCTCTTCAGCTCGAAACCGTTTCTCTCCTTGACCTCCGATTTATCTTCGTCCACGAAATCACCGAAAATCAGCTTCGCAGCTTCGATGAGCAGACTCAGGCTCCTCACATCGCGATCGCCGCCGTCTTCGTGATCAACGTCGGAACCCTCGCCGCCGCTGCTGTTGGTCGAGCTCAGAGGCTCCTTCGCCTCCAGCGAATTCAAGTCAAACCGAGAGCATTTACTCACACATCTCGCATCGTTTTCGCCGTTCGTTTCTTCGGTTGACGGTGCCAGAAGCAAGGGTTCTGCGGCGGGGAGCGGCGGAGGCACGGTGGTAATTGTGGTTAGAATCCTGTGGAGACACATTTGGGAGGTGGATCCGCGGCGGCGCGCGGTGGAGGTGGAGGAGAGCGGATCGTGATTGGAGGGATGCGGAAGGAGAGAATCCATGGGAGTATTTTGATCGGAGTGAGAATTGTACGGCAGTGGAAGAGGGCTAGGATAGAAATAACTGTAGAGAATAAGAAGAAGTTAAAGCTATCGAAGCAGCGGAAACTGCAGAGCCCGAATATTTTGCGGCTTTTTTTAGTTAAGAGTTGATAAATTTTCAGACTTGGGGATTTGATACTTTGGACCTTGCCAACTAGTAGCCTCTTATAAATATATTAATTTGTTTACATACATATATTTATTTAAATAAAGTTTCGTCAGGTATAATTTGGTACTACATATTAAATATATAGTCACACGCTTGTATTTACATATATCAGTATATGATGTGTTTTTCTTTTTCAGAATATAAAATTGTGAATTTCAACACCAATTTCTCTCTCTCCAATTGCATGATTTAGTGATTTTTGTGGTTGCTTTTTTATTCATCATGTCATATCGAAATAATGTCCTACAACTCTTTCTGCATGCAGATGGGATAACTACATCGTACGCAGTCGGGACAAAACAACTCTGCATGCAGGCGGAACAACTACATCACCATAAGATGTAAAAATACACCGCACGCGTGCGAGATTTGAATCCAAAACTTCTGTATAAGGAGAGTTTTAGAGTGCCTCAGTCTTGCCACTTGAACCAGGTCTCATCGGCACGAAAATGTAAGATCGGAATATCTTAGAGAAATTTGCTCATGGTTTGAAATCATGTGATGATGAATTACGTTAATTTCAATATATTTTATGTACACATTCTAAAATACTCGAAAACGTTGAGTATTTAAAGTGTGGTGAATAAAAGAAAAGAAAAAAGTAATTGAGGTGACGTGTAATCAGTTGCCTAGTCATATGAAAGGCGGCGAGTTGATTGGCTGATAAGGGATGGGTCGACACGGCAGTTTGTGCAGAAACTACCAAAGCTTTTGTATTTTAGTAATTTTAATTCTCATATTAGTTGCTTATCCACAACCACAACGTGGACTTAAAATACAGCATCGAAATGGGACGTGTCATTTTCATTCTCAATATCCATTCCTAATTAAATTAAATTTCGATGGCACTTAAATTAAATGAAACGTTTTATTATTAATTTTTCGATAAGGGAATTATGGTTGGTAAATTACATGTATTAGTGCAGGACCTCAACTTTATTATTTTGCTAATGCTATTATTTGACTCCACGTTGATATTCTAATTATTGATTATAAACTTGCTAATTATAAAATATGCATATATTATACATAAATATGATTGTATTTAAATGGAAAATAAAGTATGGGGGAATCAGGATTTATGTAAAAAAGTTTGTATAAGATTAAAATTAATGATGTTATTATTATTAATTACATACTTGGCCCTTAACATGAAATTTAATGATGGCTCATTAAATTAGTTCCATTAATTGGATTATATAATTTTTGATTACATTTTAAATCTCTTATTTTATTTATGTATTTTTTTAATTTTAATAAATTTTGTATTTTTTAATTATATGTAATTTTAAAAAAATTAACTGTTTATTTAATTTCATAAATATCATAATTTAAAAATATATATTTAATTAAAAATTAATAAAATAATTAATTAATTAAAAAAAAAGTGGTGAGACCATAAATAGTATAGGTTTGATCTAATTTTATAGCTTGTGGGTTGCGGGTGTTTGGGGTTGGCCTGAAAAGCTGATATGGCACGTGAATAATATAAGTTTAGTTTGAATTTTTGGTATGCATGATGAGTGCCCTTAGCACATCTTCTAGGATATAATTGTCTTTTCTTATCTTTATTAATGTTATTTTAGTAATAACACATCTTAATCACGAGTGTAAACAATGCTACCAAACAGTCCATTTACATTATCTGACTTTTCAATCCTACATACCGAACACAAAAAATGCAACAACGATCTTAACAATTTCACAAATATCATCTTAGGTTTGCTTATCTAATCGTATCTTCACATGGATGTCAAACACACAAAAGTATTATTTCTTAGTGTGTGTAATACTTTTTGGGCTGTTCACAATTTGGTTTAAAACATACATTAAATCGGATCAAATAGTATTTGTACAATTTGATTTGGTTTACAATTTGAGAATATGCAAGTATATATATTTTTTTGTAATAAAATTAGATCAACTATTAATTTTTTATTACTGTGTATGTAAGTATATATATATATATATATATATTGGATTTTTAAGTGGAAATATAATATGGTATTAACTTATATTAATAATTCTTTTTAAATATAAATTAAATGACGCAAATCTATAAATTTAGAATCAAATCTTAAAGCTAATCTCACCCACCCATCCTAGTTGGCCGATGCCCATCCTCGCTGGACGACTCCTACCATATTTTCCATCCGCTGACGAGGCACAACTCAAGCCATCGCCTTTTCTCTTGTGTTCCGATTTTTTTTTAAAAAAATTCCTTTAATGATATGTTTATTTTCTTTTGAAGGGCTTTGAATATTCAAAAAATTCATTATTAATATGATGGAAAATAAAAAATATACATAAATCATAAACTAAATCGCACCAAATCATATTAATAAAGCTTGGTTTGGTTTAATTCTGATATTAATATAGTTTAATATGATTTGATAAAATTATCAAACCATATTTTATGGTTTGATTTGGTTTGGATGCCAAATCATACCAAACCAAAGTATGAACACTCGGGTGTGTTTGATAGTAAAGATAAACTCAAGATTAGATTATTAATTATAACATTATTTATGTTATAATTAATAATCTAATCTTGAGCTTATCTCTACTACCAAACACATCCTAATTACTTCTTCCTAAGGAGTATTATTTGTAGTTAATGAAGTATGTATGTTTAGTCCAAGGATTTTACTTCTTTCCTTAAAAGAATTACTCTCTTGTTTTTTCTTCTCTTCTTTCTAATTGATAATTGCTGCCTTTAACTTTGGATCTTACTTTTGTGTTAGAAAAATAGAAACCGTTTTTGAAGTACTACTTTTTGCAGAAGGGAATTGTCTCATGAGCTCAAATCTTCTGAAACCAAATCTCAAGAAACTTGTCCTATTATTAATATTTAGATTTTTTCAAAGTTTATAATTACTCAAATCTTTTATTATCCATGTTCACATGTCTATTATTATCCATTTTTCTTTTACAAATATAACAATCCAAAAAAAAAAAAATTGGGCGAATTTATAAATGTCTATTAATTGTTAGGTGCTGTTATAGTACGAATGCAATTATAAAAATGCAGAGGATAATAAATATAATGAATTCAGACAAAAATGCGACGCAGCAGCCCCCATTGATTTGTCTACCTTTGGTCTTTTCATTGAATTCGGTGTTACGAGCTGACGCTAATCTCACTGCAATTTTGTACAACTCTCTTATATACTAGAGTATTTTATTCTCTAAATAAGAGGCTTCATTTATTTAATTGTTCTGATTTTCAGTTTTCTAACGAGGCAATATTAGTCCAAGTGTAGAAACTAACGGAATATAAGAATATTTTATGAACTCGTGGTAGACTGTTTGAAGAATCAAGATTCGTCAAGTATTTCTAACATATATATTTTTTATAAATTCAGCTATCTATTAGTGCTTTTACTGATGTTTTATAATATTCGAGTCTGAATTATGATTTGAATAACAAATTTTGATTTGTTAGACGATCGTATACAATACTCTCCTGAAAATATGTAACAATTCAAAATTTGAAATATATATCAGCATAGGTCTTTTTAATAATTAATTGTTTGGTTAAATAGTTATTCTAGTGCATTACACGAAAAGTAAGTCTAGTTTTTGGTAAAGCCAAACTCAAATTACTAGTCTACATATCCTTCTCCTTGCATATTACGAATATCGGTAAAAGTTTTTCTTTTTTCTGAAATTACAAGTGGTATAGGTCATAACAATTAAAGCACTATGCATGACAATTACATTACATGCATGCGGGACAAACAACTCCGCACACAGGCGGGATAACTACAATACCATAAAGTGAAAATACTCCACACACAGACATAATTTGAACCCAAAATCTCTCGTTAAGGAGAGTCTTTATAAGCCTCATTAGCCTTGTCACTTGAACTATGCCTCATTGGCATGAATATCAGAAAATGTTGTAAATATTTTAATAAATTAAATGAGATCGGAAAGTATTCCTCTAAAGTAATTGTAACATAGCATTGATGGGACAGTAACTTTTATGATTGAAGAAAATATATATGACTATCCCGGAGAAAACGATAAAGTGTTAGCCTCGATATATCAATTAATTTCATATATAGTCATCCTTATCTATAATTCCCTTGAAATTTTATGGAGCTACCATTGCTTTGATGGGCCAATATGGCCATTCAACTTTATATGTAGATAACTTTCTTATATTATTTGTTTACATAATAATATGAAAAGTTTACATATATAAACGAATAAGTCTCCAGTTTGAAGACTTAGTCAAATATTTATATATATACTATAGTTTCACATTCTTATTGACCGCATAATTGAATAAATATTACAAATTTCATATGGTCAACATATTATCCAAGATTTAGATGTCATATTTACACAAACATTCATAAATAGTATCAAAATATAAATAAAGCACATAGACCATAGTTCTTTTTTCTTTCTGGATATGAAAAAATATTTTCAACTATATATTTATTTTTCATGATAGACATTTCAAATATATGCGGATATACATAGAATTCTAATACTAGTAAGAAATCGGGATAGGGAGGACTGTCACCCCTCGACAAACCGCGCTAACTCCAATTAAATGGCTCGTGAGATCGAATTTAAATATATTCTAAAGTAAATTGAACATGTCATGTTACATGGTACAAAGATTAAATTAAATGTATAAATACAATCATGCACCCCAAATTAGCAAATAAAATAAATAAAAGCAGCTGAATAAATTGTGTGGGATATGTATAATCTATTATTGTTAAATCCTTATTGATCACGGAATCAAGCGACATAAACCGCATAGAACAATCAATGAAAAATCTTTTCAAATTCATAATTTTTCAAGGTTATGTTAAGACACATGTAAAGCTGTCATAAACCGTGCTTAATGTTGTTTATGGAAATCAAACGAAATTTCCTAATTAAAATCAGTTACTCCCTCCATTTTTTTATTAGGGGTCCTACCCATTAAAATACGTATATTAATTATTATAATATATACATATATATAATTAAATATCAATTTAAAAAAATATTAAATTAAGATAAAATAAAAAAAATGCTATAATTATATTTTCATTTTTTGAAATAATAAAATAATTAAAGAATAAAAAAAGAGACTAAATAGAACATATGTTTAGAAACGAAGGGAGTAATCACTATATCCTCGACAGTCGACAGTGCCATAATTTCACCGTTACTTAGAAATTCATGTAATAGAAAATTAGTTCCTAATTATTTTCACCGCGCAGTAAAAATAAAATAAAACGAGAGGTTGAAAAACAGTAAAATCTGTTGTCGCACAATCACCTGGACTTCCGCTTTGTGCAAAAAACGGTGGCGGATGCGGATGTGCCGTTTTTGCTATGCCGAGGTAATTCCGCCTCCGCCGCCGACCCCAGCACCGAGTCACTGTACTTCCTCGGCAACGCCACCGTCCTCCCCCTCGTCGATCGCACCACCACCGCCGCCGCCGCCACCTCGCCATTCCATTCCGCCACCAAACGTCGCTGTCCCTCAATCTTTTTCCGAGTCTCCGCCGGCGCTGCCTCGCCGACGCGCTTACCCTTCCTGTTTAATTCTTCCTGTTTCTCGCGCAGCGCATTCTCTGCAACTCCGAGTAGCGCAATCCAACGTCTATTTCTCCCCTTCTCTTCTGCGCCTAAGCCAATTTTGGTGGTTTTCATCTCCGCATTGAAATTTACCTCACCTTTGTCAGAGATGCCCGCTTTTCTCGCGGAATCATCGGCTGGCGGAGTTTCCAGTTCATTTCCGCCTTCCGCCGCCGCCGCCAACTCGCAATCAGCAGCCTCGGGCGGAGCGACGTTCAAGTCGATATTCAACAATCCCCTCCTCTCCAATTTTCTCACGACTACCAAACCTTCGCCTCCAAATCCTTCATCCTGACGGCGGAAGGGCTGAGAATTAGGCGTTGCCGCGGCGGCGGAGATGGTGCCGAGATTCCTTCCGACTGACATTTGCGCCTTGGACAGTCCCCGAAAACAGGCGGCGGCGTTGAAATTCCTATCTTCACTTGACGCCATTGACGGTGAATTGATTAATCTAATTAACAATCAAGCCAAACAAATCTAATATTTTCTGATTCTTCAGTTCATCGCTCGTTTGATCTTAATCAGATCGCTGGGAATCAGAGGGATTGTTGCAGTGATTTTGACAGACCAGAGTGAGAGAGAGGGATGAGAGAGAAGCAGAGAAGCACACCCGATTCTAACACTCGCGAATTCTTTACAATTTACATTTACATTTATTTAATTTTCCAGTTTCCTTTTTTTGTTTTTGCTTTCCCCTTTAAATTTCAATTCATGGGGAACGTTGCGGCTGGCTCTAATTATTAATTTTCCAATTTTACCGCATTAATGACGTGGCGTTGTGCTCAGTAACGTGGCAAAGTCTCATTGGAAGAAGGAAGTTCCCGTGTGGAGACAAAACTAGACGATGTGACCAGAATCTCATCATATATAATCCTGGTTCATACCCCAAAACGCCGCCGTTGGGTCAGTCTCAGCTAACTTTATATATTAGAGTTAATTATGGTATCATTCATGAATTTTCACCTAATTTTCAATTGTAAACAAATTGACTTCAAATGAAAACCAAGAAAATCATATATTAAAGATTAAAATAGAAAAAAATATGTTAATTGGAAAATATGACATTATAGGTAAATAGGATCTCTACTTTCCTTATTTGGGTTAGTCAAAAAAATCACAATGAGTCGTTTTAGGTTAAATTAAATTTCTTATTTTACATAATTATTAACCTAAATTAAGGAAGTCTCTCTCAAATTTTTTTTCTCTGTAGATTGCAGTAGAAATTGAACTTGAATGAAAAATAAAATTATGATATTTTTTAATATGTGCCTTTACCAATTCAACACATTTTGATGGGGCTTTATATACATAATTATGAAACTTATAATACACTGCAAATTTATATCACAGAATCTATCAATATTTCTATAAGTAAATGTCATCCTATAAATCATTCATATTCGGAACATTAATATTTCTATTATATAATATAGTATGTATATTAACCTATGTGTGTGTGTATGTATATCAAATAGGAAAATATGTGATACCCTTGAGAACTATTTATCATAGGAATTGCTTATATTAGACACAGTGAGTAAATGAATCTGAAAATTAAATGAAGTAATAAATGTAAGTCTTGAGATAATATTCAATTTAAGACTCACAAACAAATATGTGGCTGTTCTTAAATCTTTGAATTTTCTTTTCTATCGGTACACAAATGTAATAAATTAGTACATGAAATGTCAACTCATATAACAAATTGTCGATGAAGCGCAGCTTAGTTGGTAAGACACTTCCCCTCCAACCAATAGATCGGAGATTTGAGTCATTACGGAAGTAAATGAGAAACCATTATTGATCTTCTTTTATAAGAAGGAAAAAAAAAACTTATATAATAAGATATAGTAGGTGTAAATTATATATACCTACAATATTAGCATTCGAATATAATGGGCCAATCCAGGTCAGTATGACTGACAATAATTTATTTTGCTCCGTTTCCAAACCAACTGGGCCCAACATAACTTATGCAACGTACAACAAAGCAAATGTGTTCTCACCAATTATTTTTAAAAATGCAGAAATATTACTGATTAAATATATTAAACGTTTCAGTTAAATATAAATTTATTTTTTGATAAGCTTAAAAGGTTAGGAAATTATATAAGGGTCCGTTTGGTAAAATGGATTTGGAATTACAATTATATGGAATTGAATTTGAAGTTTTGGTATTATAATTCAATTCCAAATCCTTTGTTTGGTA
>JAYDZE010353149.1:0-17668 GCA_034509125.1 Monilaria moniliformis
TTGGGAGAGTAGTTTTGAGATGGCCTCAATTAGGGCCTCGAGGTTGTGAATTAGGTTGTCCTCCATTGTTGGGTTTCTTTGTTTTTATTCGTTAGTTTTTTGGGTAGATGAAGAGAAGGCATTGCATTGCTAGAATTTGTATAATTTCTCTATTAATAATTCTAGTACACACCCTTCTTATATAGGGCTGAATATGACATATAAGGAAATGATTGAAGAAGGAAATTATATCAATTACAAATCTCTAACTAAGATCTTGTATATTTTTCTTTTCCAATAGCCACTGCTCTGTTCTCAGCCAAACCTCAACTGCCACAGCCTGTTGCCCTCGCCTCCTCCAAACAGCGCCGCCGGGAGCCACTGCCGACAACATCAATATCTTTTTCGTTATTGATATCTCTCCTTTGGTATTCTCTTCGAAGCCTCTTAATTATTGGCTATGGTGAATTCTTGAGTTAGTATTCTAGTTCTGTGTTAAATGCCTTCATAGTTGATAGAATCGACACTTACGAGATGAATATACTTGAACTTCTAAAAGAATCAAAATTTAAGTTGATAATGTGCATCCACTATGCAAATATGGAAACTCTCAAGAATTTTCTCTTACAAGAACCCAAACAATAAAAGAAGAAAAGATAGGATGGATTCAATCCACAAAAAATTGAACCAAAAGGAATATATGAAGGTTTGAAGAGACGAAAATAGTGTTTATGAATAGGACTCCTTTTTAGGACTAAGAATCTCAACCAAAACAATGGACATAATCATTGGCTACATCGCTAGAACAATCCATTGCAAAGCTCCACAAATCTAGCAAACACTAAACTTGTTGCACACTTTTACATTGATTAACAAGTAAAACACACAAACATGAAATTCAAAATAAGGATATCAAGTTCAACTTAAAGGGAGCACTCTCTAATGGAGTTTTGCAGCATTCATCCAAGTCTACCTTACAAAATGAGAGCCAAAATCATTTTAAAATAGACAAAGGGTTGCTGGATAAGTGTAAACAAAGGGTATTCACATCTTAATTTCCTTTCTAAGTAGTACTATAGTTTTTGAGGAAATATATGCACAAAAGGAAATAACAAGTACATGGATAAGAAGACAAACGTAGGTTTGCACACTGTCACACGGGCTGTGTAGGGTGGTGGAGCTACCACACGGTCTCTATGGAGCTCTCGATCCGCCGGCCCTCGCGTTCACACACGGGCCGTGTGGGAAGAGGTGCCTACCATATGGTCCGTGTGGCAACAATAGCTGGCGGGATTCTTTTCGGCACATGTGCTGTGTAGCAGAAGGCTGGCTTCCACACGGTCCGTATGGGACCTACGGTGGACATCCCTCTTCTCGCACGAGTCGTGTCTCTTCGTTAGGCTTAGACATGGTCCTTGTACTGGTTGCAGGACCTCCATATGGCTGTTTTTCTTCAAGTAATGTCTTCTAAGGAGGGCGTTCCTCATTCTTGGACTCTTCTTACTTGGAAATTCTCTGGATAACGTTAACAAAGACTTCTTCCATCTTCTTCGTCATTGCCCTTGTTCTTGGCCTCTCGATGTGCAACAACGGGTCCGTCTCTTGATGTCGAACTTGATGTTGATTACTTATGATCATATCAGTTGAGGTTATGGAAGTAGTCGAAAACACTAGGTTGAGAACTTAAGGATTTTTGTTTAATTGTTTGATTTGAGTTCATATAAGTGAAATTGGATATATTAGATATGAGTTGAGCTAGAGATTGTGGTACATGATAGTAAATAAATACGAAATTTATTTTATTTGTATCTGTCAACTTATTATTATAAAGTGTGTGGAAATTGGTTACCAAGTTCTATGTTGGGGATTTTATTTGTTTTGCCAAGTTGGCTTGAACTTTAATTCATTTGTGTATAATTAGGTATGTTTAAATATGATTTGTGGAGGCATGTGAATTGAAATCTAAGCCTATATTGAGTTAGCAATATGTAATTGTTAATTGATGATGTTAGAATTGTATAAAGTCAAGAAAGTATGAGTGGAGATAAATTTTGGTTGCAATATTGTATCTTGAATTAGCTGGATATAACTCATCTTTATATTAACATATAACTCCTTTTTTGTGTTAAAAAAACCAAAGATCATTTGTTGTGATAATTAAGATTCCTAAGCTTATATGATTATAGCTAATGTAGAATTCATGTTTACATGTTAGGAGGAAATGATTAAGGATAAGAAAAATAAGTTGAATTTGGATTCTAAAATTTTCTTTTGAAATGAACCCAAAATAGCCTTGTTCTGCTGCGTAAGGTTTTTAATTTTTCAAGGTATCTAGAATAGAGGAAAACATGTTTAAACAATTTTAGAAATTATTTTGGTGTATCTCAAAGTCCCATGATATTTCTGAATATTTCTGTAAGAAAATGCGTATGATTCTTTAACGTTTGGAATCATCAAACACACTTTTGTTCAATTAAGACTATCCCCATTTGTGACCTTCATCCGACCCAACCTAATTCAACTTTTTAATAAATATTCATTTCTCTCTCATCCACATACACAACCCCCAACTTAATATAATTTCTACTTCCATTCGTGACCCCAACCCAACCTAACCTAACCTAATAAAATATTTTCTTTTTTATATATTAAAAATATTTAAAAAATTATAGAAAATATTTTATATTTTATAGAGAAAAAAATCATTATTATTTATTTTTATAATATATACTTATTTTTAGTTTATTTATATATATAATATTTAAATTAAAAAAATTATACTGCATGTGACACACATCACTGTATAGTAGCTTCTTTTTTTTGACCTTGAGGCTGCTGCAGCCTTAGGTCACACAAATCGTCCAACTTTCTTTCTTTTTTTAATTAATGATTTTGTCTTGTAGTCGGTGACCCTTGGCAAGGGTCACCAATATGGATAGTCTAACCTTGAAACCTTAAGGGTTTTATAAATTTAGAGATTAACCCCTAAAAATCTCTGTATGAAGTCAGTTTATTTCATGATGATTGTGTAAAAACGATGGTTGTTAAGGTTAAATGTGCTAATAAGTATAAGGTTGGAAAAGTTCCTGATCATGCCTAATACTTTACATATAATTTTTATGAAATCAATGCATTTAGCAAGTTAAACCACTTCAAATCAAGAATAGAAAGAGTAACACATGGAAAAATATTTATGGATTAACTCTAAAAATAAGTGGATACAAATAATTTAAGTTGATAAGGGGGGATTTGTTTCTATAACATTATTTTATTTTATAAATGGGTTTTAATGAGAACTTGTATGATATTATTAAGGTGATCACGTCTCGAGTAGAACCCGGGGAAAGGAAAAGGCGAAAAATTTAAATAATCGTGGTACTGAGACTTTTTGCACATACAAAGTATGGGTGTTTTGCATTCGAACTCAATTTTCTTAATTGAGTAAATATTATTGTTTTAAGAAATATATTGATAACAATGTGCATATTGGTATGATTATGTGAATTGAATGTGGCTATGTATGCTATATAATGATATCATAATTTGAATACAATAAGCATGAATGTATGTATTGAGATATAACATATTATTTGAAATACGTTTGTGGTTAAGGTAAGTCTGAAATTAAACAAATATGATAATATATGAAACTATGTGACAAGCAGGTATTGATATTTATCTTATGTAGGGTAGGACTTCTGTTGACATACATAAAGTTACGTCTGTATAGCTGGGGTAAAGAACAAAAATTGATAGAACTGACCAACAACTAGGGAAAACGTTTTTCCCACTTATAGCTGCTTAGATTTTCATGCCCCATCCTCTATATATAGGGGTTGTTGCGCTAGGTCAGAGATTCCAAGGAGGATTAGGACTGAGCCTCATAATGAGCTTAATTCTATTAAGTTGCGCCAAACTTAATTAAGTCCTTTAATATTAATTGACTCTACTATAGAATTAATATTGCACTACCCGTTGATTCGTCCCAATTTAGTTTGAATTATACTCGCAAGTGTATAAGGTTTACTAGCATAGGGCAAGCAAGAGTATTGTTTTCCACAGACTATTGTACTAATCCTAAGTATTGCAATTCAAAGTCATTCACTATCTAAACACCAATATTGGATAAGAACATGTTATCAAGCACTACTCAATAGAATACTAAATAAAAATTTAATATAATAAACTAAGTATAAGTGACAAGAGAGTAAAAAAACTTTGAAAATGGTTAGTTACTATAGATCCAACAACATTACAATTCATGTATGCTTGGCAAGTAAATTCTATGTTAATCAAAGGCTCAAGAAAGATTAGGGAAATCACAATTATATAGTCACATCTCCTCTCGGAGTATCCAACATATAGATTACACACCAATACCCAAGCATCCTTAAAGTAATTAGTTGTAACTCCCAAAAGCACAAAAGATTCAATCCCTCACAAATAATCTCAAATTTCTCAATTATGTTGATTAATGTGTTGATTACTCCTTCATCCATGTATTACTACTCATTTTTCAAGTCTTGTAGTAACACAAATAATTTCTTTTGAAGGATGGCCAATCTAAGAAAGTTCAAGCACAAGGATAATAAAAACCAAATCAAGATCTTAGCATAGAATTCAAAATGAAAGTTTACATAAATCTCTAATGTGTCTTCCCCAAGAAACTATCTAACAACCTAGCCCAACATATTCTCTAAGAACTGAAAATCAGAAATTAAAGAAGACACTAAGATAACTTGATACACCCGAGAGTGGTAGATTTTTCAATGGATGTTCTTCTTCTAGCCTTCCAAATGAATCTCCTTCTTATTCCTTTTTTCTCTTGTTTCAATTCTTAGCTCATTCTACAATGGAGGTAGTTGGTGATTGTAGGGGTTTCAGCCTACAAAATTCGTGTTTTGGAGTGTATTTATAAGTGTGGGCTAGTATGAGCCTGAATTAGGGCTGCAGATATTTCACCCGGCCGAGTCCAACTTGCTGGAGTGATTTGCATTCTCACCCGGCCAGGTCACTTTTTGGGGTAGCTCCACCCGTTTGGGTCCTGTTCTCGAGATTTCGATGGATTTCGTGTTGTTTCACCCTTTTGTTCCATCAAGCTAAATTTCTTATTTTAACTACACATTTCTTAACAAACTTGTTAGACCAACCAATAGATAGGAAATCTGTCCAAAACACTCATTGCACACCCTGAAATACACCAAAATTAAACAACTAATAAGCCCAAAACACGTAAAACTTCGGATTTATCACCCGTCCTCATCCATATTACGAATATGGCTCATTTTTAATTAATTTATTTTCCGTGTTTAAAATTTCTAATATGCATTAATTAATTTAGGCTTGCTGATATCTCCAATTAATTAATTTCTTTTACAAATAGTGGTTTAGTCAAAGAATAAAAAAATATAGTGTGGTCTATGTGTGTCAACTGCATTAATATAAAAATGGAATTGGTTCATAACCTTTTGATTTCTCCTATTTTAAGGTAAAATAATTGACTGAATTAATCCTTTTAATTTATTTTTCTCTTTTTTTCATTGTTTCTTCTTTTCTTTTGCATTTATTTTTGTCCCTGTCTTTCATTGTTCTTTTTCTCCCTCTATGTCACTTCTATCTCGATGTGAGAAATTCCAGCGAGCCTACCGTGCACACTTCCAACAAGTTTACCGGGCCAAACATCTGGCAAGGCTACAGTGGGCTGGAGCATGGGTACCATGATTCAAGGCGATCGTGCCCATTCATGACAATCGTGACTCAACCATGAGCTTTCGTGGAGACTAACCGTGAGGAATATTCTGGCAATCATACAATGTTGAGCTCCGATGCAGCGGCGGCTAACTTACGAGACGACCATGTAAGCATTTAAATGTCACGGTTAATTGAATAAGCATGGTAGAGCATGTTGATATTATTTTTACAGTTGTTTCATAGTTATTTAGTGTTGGGTTTCCATTGAAGGATTCCCTCTATTGCCAAGGATCTCATAGAATGATATCAAAATTCAATTATTACAGATCTAACCAAATCCACTAGAACGCATTTAGACAAGCAACATAAATAAATTATATCCCTAGGCATGCTCCTAAACATCAGATGATTATCTTTCTGAAGAATCTTCTTGCTGAATAGTGTAGTAGATGACTTACTACTCCCACCACTCCTCCACAACTAGCCAACATTGAATCTTCAGGCCTATTCCCTCCTATATCTTGAATATTAAGTGCGCAATGTTCTATCAAACTTAATAACTAAGATGGAGGAAGAAAATAAACACACTACTATAGATAGGTGGGACGATTGTTGTGCTTTTGCAAAAGTGTGTAATTTCGGTCCCCCATAGGGGTGGTGGGCTAGGTCAGATATTCCAAAGAGGATTAGGACCGAGCTTCTCAATGGGTTTAGTTATTTAAGTTGAGCCTAACTTAATTAAGTCCATTAATATTAATTGCCTCCACTATAAAATTAATCTTGTGTTGTCTATCCAGATCTACATTACGAATATGACTCATTTTTAATTTATTATTTCTCATGTTTTAATTAATTAAAAGCTGCTGCTAGCTTTAATTTATTAATTTCTATTCTTAGAGTGGTTATATTGAAAACAATAATTATTATACTGGAATAAATTTCAACTGCGCATATTTGTATAATAAATTCCTCTTCGAACTCCTCTTGAGGATATTATTAACTCGGGTTTGTCGAGATACGATTCTATATAATAACAGTATTAGCACCGCTAGATATTAGTTACCACTGCTTAAGATATCATGAACTACATAGGGTTACAAAAAACTTGCACCTATTGATAAGTCAAAGTAGTCATCATCAATATCGTATGCTCAATGTTACTTATAAATTGAGAAACAAGTAAACATCGAGACCTTGTACTTCATTTACACAGCGTAGAAGTACATATCTCACTGTAATCCATTTCAATGATACACCACACTCAGTGCCATCAGTTGGCCAAGATAGGCACAAACTTCAGATCAACATTGCAACCTTTCACGATAGATTGTCCATGTCTATCTAGGTTGAAAATTTGATTTTCTTATATAAGGAATCGACTGAAAGATCTTTTGTGATCATGGATCCACCATTCATCCTACAACATAGTAGGGGGACTTGTTTGCTCAATTTATGACTATATGCTTATGAATAAGCATCAATAATGACAAAAGGTAAACCATGTGACAATATTGAATTTCTTCTCAATATGTTGGAAATAAGGTTTTTAATAAAAAAACAGCACAAAGCATGCTTTTAAGTAAACAAACCCTAACATTTAGCACGATTGAATTATTTGTTATTTAAATCAATAATAGGTAGAAAATGCATAAAATTGTCGATAAGTTCTTCATTGCATAATAGAATCATGGTCGAGCACAATTACCATATTTTACTCATTATTCTTTCCATAGTCTTAATTAAAACTAGAAAATTCCAAATTTTGAAGTGATTCTTGGTAGGCATGATAGAACACTGTCAATTTTTAGTTAGTACTATTGGCCTATTTTTTTACGCACAGTTTGTATTATTTGGCGTTGTTGGTATGTTTTATTTGTGTTAACTACAATTTTTATTTATAATTTTATTGGACATGGCTAGCACGATTATGATTAAAGTGAATTTGTGAGTTTTTTTAGTCACGGTTGGCCTGTTGTCATGCAGTTGAATCCAACCTTTTGTAAAGCTCTACTGTGTAGACCTTCCATTTGGGATCAAAGAAAGCCTAAGTTACTTTGAAATTTAGCTCTCGCCAGCGTATTCATTTTTTTTTAGCAATGATATTGTTGCCAATGACTTGGCGGCTCGATTCTGCGTTCCAAACATGTTACCAAGATTCTGCATCATTTTTGTGGCTATCAACTTACTGATGTTGCAATACATTTGACATAGATGCCAAAATGTAACACCGCGCCATCTCATTAGCATTGCGCGACTTAGTGTATGCTTTTTTTAACCGCATTTGACGCATTGTTTGCAGGAACAAGTGGACAAAGTTGGTTCAAGACAAACTTTATGTCTTCTGATTAGAACAATATCCATATTCCTTTTCCAATCAATATAGTTTTGTTCTTCGGGTTTGTTGTCATTGAGAATAGAAGAAAGATGATAGAAAGACATATCGAACAGTATAAAATCACGCATTTTTCTACACAATATCACATATACATGCTTAATACATATTAATTGAGAAAAACCAATAAAACAATTAAATGCATCTCACATTATGCTCATATAGGCAGATAGTCTAGAGACTAATAGGGTAGCATAGCTGCCATAATACAAGTAAGGTCTCACTGGTCACACACTTTGACAGATAGACCAGAGACTACTTAGGTAGCATGACAGCCATCATGTGCCTAAGCTCGTATAATAAATTTGGCATCAATAATTTATTTCTATTTTAGTACTCCTCCAAGAGAAAGTTGCACCGCCATAAATAAATTCTACAACTATCATCCAAAGTTTATTCCATGTGTACTTGTGATTCCTCAAAAATCGAGCTGCCACTAGGGTGGTCGGAGATCCCAAGAAAATCACTTCACAAATAAACCAATTTATGGAATAAATATAATTATAATTATCCCTAGTCATTTTTAAGAAAAATATTTTTACACATAATTATCACACAAGAAAATAGGAAGATAATCCACTTAAGCATGATAAATCACCAAATAAACGGGATAATAACAGCCTATTATATGACAAAACATTATCCAAAAGGATAATTATGAAATATAAAACTAACTATATCTAAACAAATCTAATAAGATTAGATTTGATTTAGATAAACTCTAGCTAATCTTATCCAAATCTAATCAAATCTAAACAAAATAGATTTGATAGGATTTGGTAGATTTGAGATCGGATAAAAAAATCTTATCTAAACTCCAATGAATCGACAACCGCCAGACTACCGCCTCCTTGCTGGATGGCCGTCATCACCGCTGCTGACCGTCGTTGTTGTTGTCATCGTCGTCGCCCCGTTGCTGCTGTCGGGTTGCTCGCGTGTCGCCTGAGTGTCGGGTGCCGTGGGGAGGCAGCTGGACGCTTGACGCCCTACCCCCGTCGGTTCCTATCACTGCGCGCACAACACCTCGCCTCGTCAGCATACCCGTCCGCGTCAGGCCTGAGTACCATCAGGTGTTGCTGGGCGTTAGACGCCCAACCCATATCAGTTTCCGTTGTGTGCCAGCTCTCGGCGCCCGTCGTCGTTTGTCAAGACCGAGTGTTGTGTGCGCGCCTCGCCTCATCACCCGATGTGGGATGTCGCCTCGCAGTCGTGCATGCCGGCGCGACGCATGCCTGGCACTACCGAGACGTCCTGGGCACCACAACGACTGTGGCCTTCCGCTCGTGTGCAATCACCCGGCCCGATGCATACGCTTTGGGCGTCGTTTGCCAGGTGCTTCCAAGGCGTTTCGGGTGCCAGAACGCCCGACGCCATGCGCCTGATACCCGTCGCTAGCGTCGCCTGTGTACGTATCCCCTCCTAGCGTCGTCTAAGGCCTGGCGTGCGCTTCAGCGCCCGGTCCTCGGCACCCACCCATAGGTGATACATATCCGTGTGATGCGCTTGCAGCATTTACCTCTCGGGTGCTGTGTTACTCGGCGAAGCTCGAGGCCTGTGTGCATAGCGCCTGGTGCCTTAGCGCCCACTAGTCGATGCTTGCCTGGCTAGTGCTTGTCCTTGTTCTTCTGTGACCAGCGCTCGTCCTACTGCTAAGCGAGGCCTTGTGCGGATGTCTTCGCCAAAGCTGCCGAGAGGAGCCCGACTATGGGTATCGCTTCATCGGCCCTAGCCGACCACGCGCGCATCTGTCTACGCTGCGCCCCATCTGTCGGTCCCCTCGGCTAGCCCTTGCTGACGAGCGCGGTGCCCCTTGATACCGAGTCCTGACAAGGCTCACCGGGCGTTGTTGGGTGGGGCTACGTGACACTTCATGTCATGGCCCAGTTCCGATCTCTGATCTTTGTTATTCATGTTCTTTATCTGATTTCTCTTTCAATTTACATATTTGCAAGAAAATAAAATAAAAACAACCTAGTCTACCACGGTCTACCCCTGTGGGTTTACAAATCGTGCCATAAACCAGGTAGAAGCTAATTAAACAAATTTATATACATTCACAACCAAATAGACCATATAAATTCAGGAAAAAGAAATCTACAATGCTGTTATAAGATTTAAGAAGGTTGCTGGCAAATTAAAATAAACAAAATTAAACTTAAATATCAAAGCCTATGATCCGAATCTGATATCAATTGCTGGGGTTTCAACTGAAGGACCCCCTCTACTACAAAGGATCTCGTAGGATGATATCTAAATTCAATTATTACAGATCTAGTCAAACCTACTATAGCGTATTTAGACAGACACCAGAAAATAAATCAGATCCCTAGGCATGCTCCTAAAGATCAGATGGTTACCTTTTTCAAGAATTTTGCTTGCTAATTAGTGTAGTAGATGGCTTGCTGCTCCCACCACTTCTCCACAACTATTTGACTATGAATCTCCTAGCTTATGCCCTCCTATATATTGAATATTGGCCGTGCAATATTCTATCAAGGTTAGTAACTAGGGTTGAGGAACAAAATAAACACACATCTATAGATATGAGGGGACACTTTTCTGTGCTTGTCCAGGAGTGTGTAATTTTTGTCCCCCACCCCTTATTTTCATCCACATTACAAATATGACTCATTTTCAATTTATTATTTCTCGTGTTTAAGATTTCCAATATCCATTAATTAATTAAAAGATTCTTCCAACTTTAATTAATTAATTTATTTTCCAAGAGTGGTTCAGTTGTCAAATTCTTGACAAGCAGTTGTCAGCATATTTTCCTTTATCTCATCAGAACCTGCGCAAAGACTCTTCATTGTGTCTTGTTAAGGTTTATATACTGAGAAACATTTGAATTGCTTTGTATTGAAAGCCTTATTTCCCACGTATTGAGAAAAAGTTAATATTGTCACATGGTTTGCCTTTTATGGTTATAGATGATTATTCTTAAGCATATAATCATAAATGGAGCAAACAAATTCTCATTCTACATTGTAGACTGAATGGTAGGTCCATGATTACAGAAATTTTTTCAGTCGGTTCCTTATATTAGAAAATCAACCCAGATAGACATGGATATCGTGAAACGTTGTAGTGTCGATCTAAGGTTCGCGCCTATCTAGGCCAATTGACACTGGTGTGATATAACACTTAAATGGATCACAGTGAGATACGTACTTCGATGCTGTGTAAATTAAGTACAAGATCTTGGTGATTATTTATTTCTTAATCTATATATATAACATTGAGCATATGATGTTAATTATACATTGCTTTTACTTATCAATGGGTGCAGCTTTGTTGTCAACCCTAAGTAATTCCCGATATCTTGGGCAGTGGTAGTTAATGTCTAGCGGTGCTAGTATTGTTAGTATATAGAATTGTGTCCCTAATGAACTAAGTTGATAATATCCCCAAGATATGTTCGAGAAAAGAAATTTATTATACGAAACCCGGCCAGTTGTAATTTATTCCAGTATAATAAATAATATCCTTGGACTATACCATTCTTGGTTCAAGAGATTAAATAATTGAAGCTATCAACAAGCTTAAATTAATTAATGGATATTGGAAATCTTAAACACCATAAATAAACTAATTAAAATGAGTATATTCGTAATATGGATTATGATAGGTCATGCAATATTAATTCTATAGTAGAGCAAATTAATATTAATAGACTTAATTTAGTTAGGTTCAACTTCATAGAATTAAGCTCATTATGAGCCTCAATCCTAATCCTCCTTAGAATTCCTAACCCCGCCCAACAATCCCTATATATAATGGGGGTGGGGCACAAAATTGAGAGCAACTCTTTATGAGGAAAATATTTTTTTCTTTGAGATAAAGTTCTATCGATTTTGTTCTCCACCCCTGCTATGCAACTTGATAGAATATTGCTCACCCAATATTCAAGCTATACGAGAGACATATGCCATAAGATTCCTTGATTGAATATATATATATATATATATATATTTTAGGGGCCCAGCTTGGCCCACCCGACGGGCCGGCGGGTGGAGCTGGACCCGGGTGCACACACGGCCCAACTATGTCCACATATAATGTGGGAGAATTAATTAACCCGCCACATGCTGGCGGGGAGAATTGAACCAGGACCTCATTGAGGAGAGTCCTTCATATCACTGCCTTTGCCACAAGGCCACAAGGCTCGGATGTTTCTCTAATAGAAATGGATCATAAGTCCATATTAGAGAAAATGATCATAAGTCGAAAGGAATTCGCGCAAACAAATTCCCGCAAGTAATAGGTTCTGGCAGTTTTCGTAGAATTGACGTAACTTCCTCTACGTGACTATGATTGAGGCGTGTAAAATGTTCACGCAAAGCTCTTTAAAGGAGAAAAGATCTTATTAGGCATCCAAGAAACAAAGGAGATATCGTTTGAAGGGTCAAACGGGGCTCTGAAGTTTGTTAACGAGATTTGTGTTTGCTGAACGAATTGGATTGATGGAGTGACGGAAGTTGCAAGGCTTCGTCTTACAAAAATCAAGATGAAGACTCTACAGACAAGGTTAATATTCGAACTTTAGGAGCATGTCTAGGGTCTCGAATTTATCTGTTTTCTGATACCTGTCTATATGCATTCTAGGGCAGATTGTTTGAATTGCATGTGTTTAATTCCAATTATCATCCTATGGGATCCTTGGGAGTTTAGGGAATTTCTTCAATAGAATAGCAATCCCCATCATTTCCCACATCTCATTCGTAGTATTACTGAGCATGATTTTCAATATGTGTGAGTTTTACACTATTGCGGATATGACGTTCTTTGCAGGGTTGTCTAGCTCATCTTGCTTCCTATCTTTTAAGGTTTACCCAGTCTTGTATTTCTCTGCCGTCTCATATGTGGGTTCAGCACCAACCTTTGTAAGGATTTTGAGTTTTTTCTGTTCGATAAGGATGAACCCTTTTAGCAAGTATGTACTGGTGTATGGAGAGGATGAAATACACTAGTAATGACAAATTAGAATTTTTTCATTAAGTCTTGACTCTTCTACCGATGATCAGTAGTAGTCAGATAACCTTCAGTACCGAGCTTCGATACCGATGAAAGGTTCAGCAACAAAAAGAGTTAATACTGAGTGTTGTTAGTTACGAATCCTATTGAAAGCTTTACTCATCATACCAGTTGGACTAATAACTAAGTTGGTGCATAATGTTGTGGTTAAACTTGCATTTACTAAAAATCTTGACATAACACTTGACCGATTTCACACTTAGTCAGATTTAAGATACTTTCAGTCGTAAACGATTACTGAAAGATTACTTAAAGATTGTGTTGTGAAGTGTATACTTGTGATGCATGTGTAATGGCAATTCAATAACATGCAAAGTGAAATGTTAAAATGTAAATAACACAAGTATTTTTATGTGGTTTTGAGAATTATGCACCTACGACACTAACAGAGATTTCCACTTGATTACTGGTGCAAGGAACCTAGTACAAAAATTATCCTTATATGCACTACGACTTAATTTAGCCGATGTCTTTCTTACATTCAGCAGCAATAATCTTGCTACTTACTTGCCTTATTCTTCTACACAAACTTTACAGGGTTCGAATGAAAGTGTATTTGGTTTATTTTCCAACTAAAGAAGAAACTATTCATGCAAATAGTTTGTTCAATCTATGCTTAAAGTGTTACAAAGTGTTTTTCTAGATATCTATGAGAATGTTAGTTGGATTTCTCAAGATATAATAGAGATTAAACTCTGAGGAATCACTAAACACTTGTATTTCAATACGAATTTGTAGTTTATGAAAAAATATGGATGGAATTGTGTGTCCATCATAGTTTTCAATTGATTTGATGATATGCTACATGCAACAATCTAGAAATGAGTGAAGTTCAAGTATAGCTCGATAACTCAAAAAATTAAATTTTGCAAGAAGAAACATGAAAAGAGAATAAACCTAACAATTTTTCTTAAGGGGTAATTGTCATTTAAATCATAACTTTTTGTTGACTTTTGGTCAATCCCATAACTTTTAAAACTGGAACATAAAATCATAACTTTTGATATTTTCTCAATTATCCCACATATCAAACTTTCGATGAAATTGGTGGTGACGTGTCGGCCGGAATACAACGGAAAGTTCTAATTTAAATGACAATTATATCAACGACATCATTTTGAACAACAAATGTTTTGTCAACGTCGTAAATTTCGGCTGACACGTCACCACAATCTCACTGGAATTTTGATATGTGGGATAATTGAGAAAATGTCAAAAGTTGTGATTTATTGTTCCAGTTTCAAAAGTTATAGGATTGACCAAATATCAACGAAAAGTTATGATTTAAATGACAATTATTCCCATTAAAAAGGATAGTTGGAGGGTTGAGGAGATGAAGAAGTGTTTATGAACAAGACACCTTTTTAGAACCAAAAACCTCAACCAAAACAATTGAGGCAATTTTTGACTACTTTTACTAATAAGATAAATATGGCATGAGAAGTTAATTTTTCGTTGGCATCGAAGGTGCAAGTTCCGTGGTCGGCTATCCCAGCTGTGCAATAGTCGTTTACCTTTCCACGCACACAGTAAATTGTACTTGAAGACAAATTAATCGCCTTTCCTAAGCAATTCATTTTTCATTTATTTGAATATTAATTTGCATTAATACAAGTGCCAACTGGCTGAGAAGCTTGTGCCTGGGTTTTAGGAATTATATCAACTCCAAGTCTAGCTAACAGTCATACAATTTTTAGTCAAACTATTTATGACCATAATATAAGCACCTATCAAAAATGGCAGACGTTTGACACGTACCGTCAGAAACATATCGGACAGAGATGCAATTATTCTTACAGATAATACATAATTTAACTTTCATGTATGATAATTTTTTTAATTTGCATGTATATACCGAAGTCAAGTGCAGCATAATGTTTGCAGTAGTTGACAACTTTGTTGATCTTTGGATGTCAAAGATTTTTAGAGTTGACAGACTAAATTTAAATCTTGTAACGTACTACATTTGATGGCTGGAAATGTTTCAAAATGACTTGAAATCTACTCACTTCCTTGCTACAAACGCCTGATTGCACCTAAGTATGAATTACTAAACGTTTCAAAGTTTACTACTTAGTGTAAGTAAAGCAATAGCCATGTACTTATATATGTGTTAATTAATAATATTACCCCTCTTTTAGTGGGGGGAGGAGAGTGATGATTGAATCCGGCACATTTTTTTTTTTACGACGAAATTATTCCATTTGTTTCCGACTTAATGTGGGGGATAATATGTAGAGTTTGTAATATTATAATACTATTGATAAACTAAACAAGAAAATATTTGGTTTGTGTGATATCAATTTTTCATTGAAATGAAATATGACACTTATATGGAGACAAGACTTTTTTCAAAGTAGAACACTTTTGTCATTTGAATCTTTTGTTTTACAATTTTTTATGTAACATATTTCACTATTAATTTCACAATTATATATATATATATATAATTATTATTATTATTATCACTAAAGTTAATGGGTCAAATTAGTCCAAAAGATAATATATCCTATCAAATAATAATATGGAAATAATATCTATTTTTCGTGAAAATCTACAAATGTACCCTTAAAAAAAATTATTTCAAAATAATTTAAAAAGCTCAATCCCTATCTCTTCTCCCCTACCTCTCTGCATTGTCTTTTCCATTCTCTAAAAAAATATGCAACTACCACCACCAGCGATCATTTTCTCCATCATCTAAAAAAATTTGCAGCCGCCACCTGCGCCATCGCCAGCCCCATGTGTGCCGTCATTGGCACCGCAACTTAATGCTCGTCGGATCTGCTTTCTATTCCCACAAATCTGCCTCGCCTACTTTTCTCTGAAATCGCGTCGTGCCTCTTTCTCTCCGTAAAATGCGCGGCAGCCGCGCCTCCTTCTCTTTGCACACTAGGCGCGAACCTGGGTTGCAAGAATTTCGGAAATTTTACAAGATTTACAAAAATTTCGTGAAATTGTAAAATTTTGTAACAATGAAATTTACACAATTACATGAAATTACAATTTCGCCAAATTCTTGTAAATGGACGCAAACATTATTTTCCATATATGCTCGAATATTGTGTGTTTAAAAATGAATTTTTTTCTTGTAACCTGCAAATTGTTCGTGTTATGATGAATAGTTTCCTCGTGATGAAGAACGAAATTTGAAACCTTAACTTAATAACCTTAATAAAAAACTACATTTCATCTATACTTTAAGATTTGTGATTTATCTTACCGATTAGAACATTGAAAAAATGGATGAATACATTTTCTAATCGTACCGTTTAGTCCACGTTTTTTTGGAGAATGTAATAAACCGATGCTCATCGCCTCACGTCGGCACTGCTCTCCGCTGCTGGAAATTCGCCGAAAAGATGAAGAGAGATGGAAAAAATGACGGTAGAGAGAGAGAGAGTTAATGGTGTGAACTCCTAAACCCTAGGTTTTGTTTTGATTTTTTTTTTGTTTTATTTGTTTTTGTTTTATTTTTTTATAAATTAATTCCAATTTTTAAGTAATGAAACAAAACATATTTACATAATAAGGGTATTGAAGTCTTTTCAATACCAAAAAAACTAGTCTTTGGTAATTTTATTTTCATGGATACTTTTTTCCTTTTATTTTAGATTTGGCTAAAATAGAGCGTTTCCTCTATCTATTATTATCTATATACAAGCAATCAACCCTAATAATCAATTATACCGTACACATATAGAATTACCAACCATAATATTCAATTATTAACTAAAAATTGTAAATTAAATATTAAAATATGATAGATGAATCCTGATTAATAATTGCAAACGCTAAAACCACTAGATATTGAAATTGAAAGAAAAATAAATGAACAAAACTAAAAAAAAAAATGAAAGTAAAATACGAATGTAACACTAAAAATAGGATAAAGTATCTAAAGTAGTTATTGGGGGAGTAACGGACCAAAAGATAATATATATTAGTCCTTCATTTATGAGAATGATATATGTGAAATCTGGACCGACGTGAAAACCCCTCCTCCAAAGTTGTAAAGAAAATATTAAATTATGCACGAAAACGTAAACTTAGTATATATATGATGGAGAATAATAAGGTAGCGTGAAAGCCCCTCCAAGATTCTAAGTTGCATTAAATTATGCATGGCAACGTAATCTTACTACATTGGAGAATAATTAAAGAATGCATCTAAGGGAACAACCTAATTAATGAAGCTAACATATACTAATGTTATATACAGCTTGGCACCCGATGTGTTTCCACGCCCTATGCTTCACTATATATTCACGCTCATTACTGCATACATTTCAACACCATACAAATAACTAAGCTTAGTACTTTTCAGATCGAGATTGATTTGATTAGTTTTCATATTAAAAAAATGAGGAGAGAAGGAGGGTTTGATTTGATAGTGGTATCGTTGGTGGTGGCGCTAGGGCTGAGCTTGTACGCGGGGCGGATGCAGGCGGCGGTGACGCTGCCGCCGGAGTCGAAGCCGCTGCAGCGGCATTTTTACAAGAAGCTCAACACGTGCGCGAATGTGGAGCCGTTTGTGAGGCATCAAGTGACGTTGTGGTGGAATAGAGAGAA
>JAYDZE010353260.1:0-17668 GCA_034509125.1 Monilaria moniliformis
TCTTACGCTTTGAGCCGTGGACGTAGATCTTATTAACGATCGAACCACGTTAAATCCTCGTGTTCATACTCTAAATTCTCGTTCGTGTTTAAGTTAATTAATCTCCCGAAAATATGATCGATCATATAGTTTATAGAATATTGATTTCTTCTAATGATGCCACTTCGCAAAAGTGGCAGTTGATTAACCATAATTATGTAGGTCTATCTGCTCCACACAGTATGATGAAACCCAAATACCTTCTACCGATCTAGGAACAACACAAAATGAGGAACCCCTTCGTCGAGGCGCCAGGATTAGGAAATCGTCGTGGAAGTTGAGAGGGATTGCATGAGAATGAAGCGCCACGGTAGTAAATGCTCGATCAAACCAGTTCGCTCCAATTGATTGAATGTGTCCAAGAATAGGGCGCGTCCATCCAGTTCGCAGCAATGCATCTTTTCATTTATTCTATCCAGAATCAATGCATCTCATTCTTGTTGGTATTTCCGTCTTTTATTTAAACTTATGTAATCTCCCGTTGGAAGGGCAGAAAGTTATTAATAGCAAACAAGTGCAGCAAATTGCTATCGAACTAGCAAGACAGGCAGACGAACAAGCTAAAGGCAGACGATCGGTAGCCTAAACAAAATTCAACCAAAGGCGGCGATAACCCCATCCGCGTCAAGCTCAACGAGTCGTCTTTCGGCCACGGCTGGTGCGCCACAAGCAAAGAGGTTAGTGGGCCGAGATACATGCAAAAAGTGAGAAAAATCAATGCTTCAACTGCGACGAGCCTTTCTTCAAGGGACACACTGGCAAGTTGGCCCGAGCGTTGCTCATAGAGATCGAGGATAAAGAAAATGATATCCCACCGATGTATGATGAAGAACCTGACAAGACGACACCCGCCATCTCGTTGAACGCGCTAATGGGAGAGAGCGGGGGCAAATCAATGAGGATGACTGGAACTCTAAGCGGAGAAATTTTACAACTTTTGATCGACAAAGACTCAAGCTTAACTTTATTCACCCTCAACAAACGGAAGAACTACAATTTCCTGTCACCCACACTCCTCAAACATACATGCGTTGCTAATGGAGAGCGAATGTTGTGCTCCCTCCGTT
The DNA here is from genome assembly GCA_034509125.1 of Monilaria moniliformis. Classification (NCBI taxonomy): domain Eukaryota; kingdom Viridiplantae; phylum Streptophyta; class Magnoliopsida; order Caryophyllales; family Aizoaceae; genus Monilaria; species Monilaria moniliformis. The sequence continues at coordinate 1,107 of JAYDZE010353260.1, forward strand.
TCGAAGCAGTGCCCATAACCATTTAAGGTATCACTTTCCAAACTGAATTGTACCGGTTAAATGTATGCAATCAAGATGTGGTTTTAGGATTGTCGTGGCTCGAGAATCTCAGTCATGTCTTAATGGACTACAAAGACATGACTATGGAGTTTGAGTGGGAGAGCAACAAGCACACCTTGCACGGTTATGCACTGCCAACAACCGTGTCAAGAGCGAAATGGGCAGATTTGGCCAAATGAGCAAGCTATGGGACGACGATGTTCGTATTAATGGAGTCAGAAACGTTTGAGAGCATTAAAAAAATGAGAAAGGTTTGCAGATATAATGAATGAACCAAATGGACTCCCGCCCTTGAGAGCATGTGACTACAAAATCACATTGAAAGACGAAAAACAGTGATAAATGTTGCTCCATACATGTATGCTCGACATCAAAAGGATGAGATTGAGAAACAAGTTAATGATAATCCTGGAATCGGGGTTAATTCGACCCAGTCTCAGTCTTTTCTCGTCGCCGGCTCTCCTGATCAAGAAGAAGGATATGGCTTCTAGCAATTTTGTGTTGATTATCGAGCCCTCAAAGATGCTAGCGCAGGGTGAAGGATAGATTTCCCGTACCCATTACCGTCGACATGCTCGACGAGTTGCATGGGGCCAAATATTTTGGCAAAATGGATCTACGGGCTGGGTTTCACCAAATAAGAATGGAAGCGGCGGATATACCAAAACCAACATTTCGAGTGCACAATGGGCATTATGAGTATGTGGTGATGCCTTTTGGATTATGTAATGCCTCGTCAACATTTCAAGCCGCCATGAATGATTTATTCTGTAAGGGGCAAATGCGTCCAACCAAGAAGGTCTTCAAAGGAGGAAACCTAGCTGGAGAATAAGGAGGAGCCGCACTATAAAGAGAGGAGAAGAGAAGAGAGTTTTTCACATACACCAACATACCACCACATCTCACGGGCACTTACAAAATGTAGGGAGGAAAAATAGTCAGTTTTGGGGAAGAACTCCACCAGTATTCTGCCAGGGGATAGGGCCAAGGAGAAGAGCTAGTCTACATCTTTAATGCTTGATTTAAAACTCTTGCTACTGTTGCATTGTTACTAGCTTGTTTAAGAATTCTTAGCTTTTCTTTCTTTAAGTTTTTGGTCTATTGCGTATTGTTAGATTAGCTTGGTTGGAATTTGTTTCGTGTGTCTTGTCATCTGAGCTAAGAAATCTGGTAGTTTACATTGGTTCTTAATGGTTTTTAGTAAATTTTGTAAAATCTTCTTCAAACCTTCTTAAATCTTGGTTAATGTTTGTGCTCGATCAGTTTAGCCTCTTTCTTTATTGCTTACGTGCGTGGATCTGACTTCCTTTTAAGTAAATCTCATTGCTAATTTCGCAATTGCATGTTTTAGATTTTAAAATCTCATCCAAAAGAGCTTCAAGTTTTGGTTTGTGGTAAATGTGCAAAAAGAGTTTTAACCTCTCTTTCTTTTGTTGTTTTTTATTCAACCAATATGGTGAAGATGGTGCATCTTGTAAATTTTTGCCTGATTCTCTTTTTTGGAAGTTTTCTATTGATTTCTGTCAGTTTTTCTTAGTTAGGCAAGCTTGTTTCTGCATTTCATCCCTAGAATAAAGCTAGTTTTGTTTATTTCCTATATAGGTAAGTTGACCTAGTACTTTCTTTTGCTTTTACTTTGGAGTTGTTGCTTGTTGCTTGTTTTATGTTGTTTTCTCTTAAGTCAGAACCTAATATTCTGTTGCGTTTGTCTGGTCCAAAACAAAGGGAAACAAGAAAAGAAATAAATATAGTTTGATTTAAGATTTCAAAAAATGAGCTCTTAGCCACGAGATTTCACCTTTAAATTGCTTAGTTTATTTTCTGCTTACATGTTTCTCATACCATTGTTTGTTGTTTCCATTTCAGCTTTATTTGGTTGCACGCTCTTAGTTAACTGTACTTCTGTTTCTTATACTTCAAGCTGCCTAGTTTGTTCCCTTAATTTCTAACTTGCCCAGTTTCTTTCTGTGATTATATTTGTTAATCTTGATTGTTTAGTTTGTTAGTTTCGTGTGTTGAGAATTGTTTCCCACACTTATTAGTTAGTTTATTTCCTGTTTTCTTCATTTAAAATGGTTTTAGGCGTGACGGCATCGCCGAACCCCTCTTAGGCGTAGTAAAACATGTAACGGAATTCTCATTCCTCATGGGATTGACCCCGCTCTTACTCTATACCAAAATCAATAGTATAGTGTATAGTGAAAAACATATAAATTAATTGATAGGCTGAGTTTGCGTGTTTATTTTCCAACAACGACACTTTAGCAAGCAAATTTAGCACTCTATCAGAAGTTTGCCGTTGTATTTTGATGACATACTCGTCTATAGCAAGAGTTGGAAGGACCACCTCCAACATTTGGAAATTGTGATTTGCGTCCTTCGCCAACATCATTTCCACTTAAAGCCAACCAAATGCGCTTTCGGCCAGACGGAGCTCGAATAGTTAGCCCACTACATATCGGAGCATAGAGTTCGTGTTGATAACCGTAAAATCGAAGTAATGTTGACATGGCCAATACCTCAGAACATCACCGATCTCTGTAGTTTCTTGGGGCTAACATGATATTACTTTCATTCGGAACTATGAAATGATTGCTAGACCGCTCACTCAATTTCTCAAGAATAGTTCATTCGTATGGTATAAAGAGACGAAAGAAACACTCAAAAAATTGAAAGAAGCCATGACTACCACTCCCGTTTCAGCATTGTGGCAATGGGATAAGGGCTGTTCTAATGCACGGAAAGTAGGGGTGGGGAAAAATACCGAAATATCGATATACCGGACTTATTGTACTGAAAAAACACCGAAAATATCGAAATTTCGGTAAGATATGATACCGTACCGGAAGGTTACGGTACGGTAACGGTATGAATTTTAGTATACCACGGTATACCGCGGTATACCGAAAATTCGGTATATACCGTATTTTACGGTATATACCTAAAAGTACGGTATATACCGATAAGACGGTAAACGATATATACCGATAATACGGTATATACCGTATTCTCTTACCATACCTTATGTATATATATATATTAAATATATTTATAGTATTAATAAATATTTAAAATATAAAAATTATTTATAATATTATATAATTTCGGTATGAAACGGTATTTCGGTATGACGGTATGCCGTACCGAAATTCGATATGTCGTAATTCAAGGTATACCGGATTTCGGTACGGCATACCGAAATTCGTTATGCAGTAATTCACAGTATACTGAATTTCGGTACGGTATACCGAAAATACGGTACGGTAACGGTATTGAAAATTCTGCATACCGAAATTTCGGTATACAAGGTAACGGTATGATATTTACTCATACCGGCATTTACGGTACGTTATACGGTATGACAGTTTCGGTACGGTATACCGTACCGACCCACCCCTTCGAGTCATAAAAGAAGCATATAAAGGATGTAGACACATTTACTTCTGTTATCTTATTTATTGTAAAAAATATAAGAAGTTTGCAACATTGTAGTGCAATTGAAAAACTAGACATAGATAAAATTGAATAGTTTGACATTTTTTGCATTAAAATGTCTCATTATTTTGGAACAAAACTATTTTCAAAATATAATAATAATATATAAGATATATATTTTTTTGAGATAATAATTAATATGTATGAGAGATAGTTGGAAGCTTCTAGAATTTAAATCCTACCATATTTCCTATTCTTTTGAAATCAACTCCTACAATACTGATTTATCACAAGGAGTTAAATATTTTGATGGATATGTGATTGAGTGAGTATTGACTGCGATAGTGACTTGATACATTGGAATCGTAGTCCATTTTTTCATACGTATACAGACACGCACACACTTGCCCAACAAATATGATAATTCGAATAAAAAATAGAACATGAGTCATGAGATACCAAATAATAATAATAATAATAATGATAATAATATTAAAAAAAGGTAGTAAAAACAAATAGAATCATTCTTTCGCCACTAAAATGTATGCATAAAGGCAAAGAAAAATGTTAATAAGGCAAAATACCCTTTAAATTTTAATCACGATAATTATAGTTGGTCAATTAGACCGTGTCCAAAATTATTTTTGAAACAACAATAATGGTGTGATGCAACACAACTACAATAACTGTCTTCAATTTTATTTATTATTTAATTGTACTATTTGGGAAGTAACGCAATCAATTAAATAAATTATTAACTTCAATAAGACATAATTCAAATGACAAAGTTGAAGTATTCAAAGAATCTTCCTAACGAGCAAGATGTTTTAAGTTCAATGGGTTCAAATCCCACCTATGTACGTTGCATTTTCTCACATTATGAAGGTGCATTAATCATGCTTGCGTGTGGTATAGCCATTTAGTTTCCATACAGTGTAGTGTTTTAAATTGTCATGATATATATATATATATATATATATACACCGCATATAATTAAAAAAAATTAAATAAATTGTTAACTAACTTCTTTTCCACGGATAGCAAAACAGAGAAGAAACCCAGGTCAGTAAGAGTCTGCCGAATACCACCAAACTAATTAATTCAAAAAAATTCATTAAGACCTTTTTAAAGAAAAAAAAATGGGCCAAGTCAAATTATATTAAATTGCAGCCAATAGCACCGCGCCACGTGTCCCCATCTCCATTTCAATGTCCCAAGATATAAATGAAGCATCATTGAACCTAACTTAGGAATTTCCAGTTTGCAAGAATTCGGACACTTAGATCATTCGACGAAGATGCGTCAGACATAATATATATTTTCTCTCTCTCTCTCTCTTTTTCTTCATGCAAACAGTCGTGAAATCTCAGAAACAGTTGTTCTCGCATATGTGATTTGATCGAAATCAGTACATTTCATGCAATAAATTGAAATGGAAAGATACAATATTTTGAAGGATTTAGGATCTGGGAATTTTGGAGTGGCTAAGCTTGTGAAGGATATATGGAGCGGTGAGCTCTTTGCAGTTAAGTACATTGAGAGAGGCAAAAAGGTGAGTGTGTGTGTTGTTTGTTTTTTATTTTGCAAGTTTTTTCTTGTTTAACTCCATAAATTTGATTTTTATATTTCAAGTTGTTGTTGCTGTTTTTTTAATTTTTTAATTTTTTTTTGTATTCCTGTAGATTGATGAGCATGTTCAGAGGGAAATCATGAATCATAGGTCACTCAGACACCCCAATATTATCAGATTCAAAGAGGTAATAAACTCAAATCTTTCTTTGTCTGGAAAACACACACGCACACAGTGATGTTGAACCTGACTGCAGCAGAATATGTTCATTTCTTGGGCTGTTTCTTGTTTTGGACAGCTGAGTTTGTAGCTAATAAGAACTAGAAACAGAGCTCTGCTTGAAAAGCAGACTAAAATATTTCAATCAGTTTCAATTTCAATTTCAGATTAAAAACCAACAGTTGCTCATCTTTCAGGTGTTGCTCACTCCAACTCATCTAGCCATAGTAATGGAATATGCAGCCGGCGGAGAGCTCTTCGAGCGAATATGCAATGCCGGGAGATTTAGTGAAGACGAGGTATAACTAGTCTAGCTTCCTCCTTTCCATATCTACGAGCACTTTCTTTGATTCTTGCTTGATTTGAACCTACCAATTTGTGGCTTTCTTGACTAACACTTTTGGGTGTATTTAGGCAAGATTTTTCTTTCAACAGCTGATATCTGGAGTTAGTTACTGCCATTCCATGGTAAAAACAGAGTTTAGCCATCTATTTTTCATAAATTATTGGGCTTTTCAGTTACATGCCTTTTTTTTTAAATCATTTTTTTACTACAAAAATGCAGCAAATTTGCCATAGAGATCTTAAGCTTGAAAACACATTGTTAGATGGGAGCCCTGCGCCCCGCCTCAAGATATGTGACTTCGGTTATTCTAAGGTAGTTTTTGCCTATGAAATTTAACCTATGTTTCACATTGTTGGAAAAATGTGGTTTCTTTATTGTGTGGTTTTTCACATTCCAGTCAGCTGTCTTGCATTCTCAACCTAAATCGACGGTTGGAACGCCGGCGTATATCGCGCCGGAGGTCTTATCGAGGAAAGAATACGACGGCAAGGTTTGTATTTGTGGCTTAGACTTCTTTTGTCCTAGTAGTTTTTTTGTCTCTACTTCTCTTGTAATTGTTTATACCTTGGTCCCTTTAGATTGCAGATGTTTGGTCATGTGGGGTTACACTATATGTGATGCTGGTTGGTGCATATCCATTTGAGGATCCCGATGATCCAAGGAATTTTAAGAAAACAATCAATGTAAGTGGATTTATAATCAGATTCTTATGTATTTCATGGATTCGAGTCTCATCAATAATACGTTGATCATTTGATTATTTCTGAGCAGAGAATACTCAGCGTACACTATTCCATTCCCGATTACGTTAGAGTCTCCAAGGAATGCAAACATTTTTTATCTCGAGTATTTGTTGCTGACCCTAAAAAGGTAGTACGATTGCATAATCCTATTTGTATTTCTTGCAACATAGTCCCATGATGTAGACTAATCTTGTTGTTGATGTTATGAGACAGAGAATAACCATCCCAGAAATTAAGAAGCATCCTTGGTTTCTACACAACCTTCCAATTGAATTCATGGAAGGAGAGGAAGCTAGTTTGGAGATGAGAAATGCAGACAACTACTCTACTCAAAGTATTGAGGAGGCATTGGCAGCCATACAAGAAGCTACAAAAACATCGGATGGCCCTAACACGGGTGGTCCGATGCTCGAAGGGAGCATGGATCTCGATGACATCGACACGGATGAAGATATAGATGAGGTAGAGACGAGTGGGGATTTCGTTTGTGCACTATGATCTTCGACTTGTTTCACTAGGTAAGAATTTTGTAATGCCCCTTGTGGTTAAGGGCCACTAGTTTATTGTACAAACAAAAATTGCATCTTCTAATAAATGTATAAGTTCATCCATCACGTTGCTGTCACACGTTTTTTTAATTTCCATATATCTTGATGATCAAGATTGATAACATTTTATAAAGGATTTGGTGGAATTAGATTGCCAATGGAAAAGGATATGGGTCTTCAAATACCCCTCAGTGTATGACACCGTGGAATTCACAAACTTGTCCATCACCAATTTAGAATCCATACATTCTAATATGATTTATAAAAAATTACGTCACATCACCATTTACGTGTCATTACCATTCTTTAACTTTCTTATTTATCTTGAATCTCCAATAATAATTTTAAATATAATAATAATAGTAACTCCAATCCCATATCAATCTTCAGCAAGTGAAAACTCATATAAAAGAGTTATCTCTATTTTCTCATTGACTAAAGAAATCAAGTATTATTATGTTATTATTATTTTAAATATAATTTGACTAATTAATTAATTGGATAAAAATACTTTTATTTTTTTATCTGAAAATTAGTTGACCAATTATATTCACCAATTAAATGCCATGAATGATGAGAGACTTGCAGGGAGATTCATCTTTCTTTTCTAAAAAAATGGCCAAAATGATGTTTTGAATTTAGATAAATAACTAAATAAGAATGAAAAATATAGGGATGCCATGTAGGATTCCGAATTAAGGAGAAACCTCGGATACATTTGACCAATTAAATCCAACGAAAGCTTTTCAAATAATATTTTTTGTACCAAAATTTGATAAATATTATAATTGTTCCAGATTAGATGATGTTCACACGTCAATTCCGATCTTTCAATCTTTGGATGAGATTATGCTCATAATGCAGTTATGGTCTCTCAAACTCTATACAAGATTATATTCACAACACCGTTCTAGTCTTTTAATCTCCAAATCAGATGATGCTAAGAAATAAGAGATAATCTGTCAAGTTCCAGACGAGACGATACTTGAAGCTCAATTTTGATCTTTTAAGCTTCAAACCAGATGATGCTCAGAAATCAGAGATAATCTGTCAAGTTCCAGACGAGAAGATACTTGAAGCTCAATTTTGATCTTTTAAGCTCCAAACCAGATGATGCTCGGAAATATTAGATAATCTGTCAAGTTCCAGATGAGATGATACTTGAAGCTCAATTTTGATCTTTTAAGCTCCTTACGAGATAATGCTTTAAAGTTAGTTATGGTCTTCCAAGCTCCAGATGAGACTAGGGCTGGGCAATAGGGTTCGGGTAATCGAGAAATATCCAATCCGACCCGATACCCGTCGGGTATCGGATACATGCGGGTTCGGGTGCTGATTCGGTTAATTAGGGTGACGAATTTTTGGGTATCGGGTTACCCGTTCGGGTAACGGGTATACCCGATACCCGAGTCCAGCACCCGATTTTTTTAGCAATTTTAATTTGGGCTTTTGAGTTTTGACTTTAATTAGGGTTTCAGCCTTCAGGTTTCAATTGAATCAATTCTCTCACTCTCTCTCGACTCTCTATTCTCCTTCTCGACTTCTCCAGTCCAGTCCATTCTCCTTTCTCCATTTCAGGCTTCACGCTTCAGCACTTCTCCAGCGCAGCAGCAAGCTTTGAGGTCGAGCCGAGCGCCGCGACCAGCCTTGAGGTCGAGCCACCAGCCTTGAGGTTGAGCCGAGCGCCGCGAAGCGAGGCCCTGCGAGGCGCGCCGCCGCCGAGTCTATCCGCGAGGACCGCGACGCGACCCACCCTCCACCGAGACCGGCGAGTCGGCGACCGCGAGACCGCGACGGCGCGACCCAACCTCTGCCCCTCTCTCTCTGTCTGTTTCCTGCTCAATTGTTCTGGAGCCTCCCCCTATCGCTACCGCGACTGCGAGCGCAGTCCCCATCGCTGCCACTGCCAGTGCCACCACCGCCAGTGCCACTGCCACCGCCCGCAAGAACTCCAGTCTCCATCCGCCTCCGGATCGATATTAATCTATTCCTATGAGTCTTTGACTGCATGCAACATTTCTGCGGCTCTACCTACCAGATTTTGAGCCCCTCGTCTCTTCTCAATTGGGAATTCAGATTTTTTTAGTATTGTTAGTTGTTACTTTTAGAAATAGAAATCCAGATTTGATGTTGTAAATAATGTAATATGAATATATGATTTTGCTGGAAAATAAATGATTCAGATCAGATGTATGAGTATGAATGTATGGATATTATGAATATGGTTTGAAGGTAAATTAGGGATTTCTGCTGCCACCACCTCCTTTCTTCCCTCTTGGCTCATGCTTTGGATTAGGGCCTGCATAGTCGTAATCAAGGACCGCGTTGAATTAAAGGACCTTTCTTGATTTTGCATGGGCTCCTGCCTGCATATTTTGCACGTTTATTATAATATTATCACAAAAAGCTATCTCATCAAAAATATAAGCCACAAAAAACAATATTATTTGTCAACAAAGTTATCCTAATTGAAAAGCAAATTAGCAACAAATATCTTACCTTGTGAGGAGAGAGAAAGGCGTTGGTGGTGCCAATCAATGCTGTTGCCTACAAAACACAAATCACAAACATGAGAAATTCTTTTTTTTTCTTTGCCGACAAATTTAGATTTCAAACTACTTGTAATCACCTGCATTTAACAGCATAATCACCAAAACAGAACACAAAACAGAGCTCTTCATCATAGGATTCATGGCTGTTTTTGAATTTGTTTAGGACTCAAACTTAGGATTTTCAACATTGAGAGTGAGAAGGGGGGCTGGTTTTATAAGCAGAAAAAGCAGCTTCTAGTGCACCCCACCCACCCCCAGCCCACAACGGCTGATACAATGATGATGCATTACCAAAATACAAGTCAACTATATACATATGCATGTTTACATCAATTTTACAATAAACAGTTGATAAGTAATGCACATTATAGCAAAAACTCTGTTCACACCCATGCCTAAAGCACTGCATTTTTTCCTTTTCAGTTTTCATTTTCTTTATTCCGCTTAACTTTTTTCTATGCTTTTTGTGGCAAATAGATCATGTCAAATATCTTCAAGTAGTGCTATAACATGTGTAGTGTACTGGTCGCTGATCAAAATCTACTTATGTTGAATCAACGGTTACGATTAACTTGTGTGATTCTACCAACGTATGTAAGGCTCTGATTTTTTAGATGATGGATTGTAGAGATAATCCAATTCCCTATTTGGAGTTGACCAATTGGGTTAATACAAAAAAATCTATAATTGGGCTACAAATCTTCATTCGCGCTAAAAGTTGAGTATGGATGTCGTGTCATCAAAGGTCGGACTTTGCGGGTCAAATTGCTCCACAAACACCGTCGATGCGTGTGTGATCGCACCGGACCAGATTGAGTCGAGTCGAATACTTTTATTAGATTCATAGTTACTTATATATATTTAAGTAACATGAATTTATTGTACAAACTAGTAAATACCTAAATTAATAATTTCATTTCCAAAAAATAAATTATGTTATTTCCAAAAGTATCAAATCGATGGTATCTTTTATGTAACTAAATATTCATCACTAATAAAAGTATGAAATAAATTTCAGAGAATATTCTTAATTTGCATATAATAGAAGATTTTGGATCTTTTTTTACATGGTATTTGGAGAGAGTGATTTGGACCCAAGAAAAATGTTATTATCCTAAATTGGCACCATTTTGATACAAATTCCACGTCACAATGATCCATAAAAAAAATTTGATTTACGATTTTGATACAAATTCCTTTTCTCAATATGTTCAAGATTAAGAGGTTCACTCTTTGAGAGCAATAAGTGGGAGCACTACCAAAAGGCTGACAACTCCTCTAAAGTTGAGAAATGTTCTTTTTTTTCTTCTTTTTATCAGTAATGAATATTTATCTGATTAATATATTGATTTTTGGGAGACACGACTCAACGCAATGATGAGGATATTTGTCTAGTGTTTTGATGCAGTATTTACGAGACTGTTACTCGTACAATAATAATAGTCACACTTATTATTTGTGTCGCTCTTCAATGCAAACTCTCATAGTTGTTAAGAGATATAAGCAAAACTACATACGAATGATTGTGTGTATGTGTAAAACCTGTGTTGTCTGGAAAGATGGAAAAAGATAGGGTGAGAGGGTGTTTCAAAAGCTAGCATAAATGTGCAATGGAACATGACATTGCCGATATGTGCAGTGAATAGCACTTTTAGTCACTAAACTACTGTTCTATATGGAACCTGCTCTTCTATTCGAATGCTGAATCCTCAATGAGTTCTACTTTTGGGTTACATCTCACTTGTATCTTAATTTCCAAAAAATAAACAAAAAAGTTAAAAAGTCGGAAGAAACCGGTGCATCCATTTATATGACCTACGGAACAGCACAGCAAGACACACACACACTAGAGAATATATTTTTTCAAGAGCCACGCTCCTGCGCGCGCGCGTACAATGAGCGCGGGTCTAACCCAGTCCGGAATCAGGTGTGACCAGATCCGATTTTTTTTTAATTATTCACTATACTAAATATTAAATACCAATAAATCTTAGCAATATAATGAAAGCAGGAAGTGGAGCAGTGGTTGGATGCAAAGGCACAAAGCCTTGTGGTCCAAGTTTCGAAACCCAGCTTCCGTATAATTTTTTTTCTTTCTTTTCTTTTAAAATATATATATATACACACACACACATCATGGTGTTGGTAGATAAATAAACCAAGGCCGTAGCGTAGTGGTAGCACTTGTATAAAGATAATGAGAGGTTGGGGGTTCGATTTTCTATTCACCTCATTTTCGTTTTTTGTTCTTTTTTATTCGATTTTTTTTTTTTTGCTTTTTTCTGCTCTTTTCATTTTTTTTTTTTATGTTTTTTCATTTTTTTTTCCGTTTTATTTTGTTTTTTCTAGTTTTACATAGTTTTTCGTTTCTTTGTTTATTTTTTCCGTTTTTTACGTTTTTCTTATGATTTTAGTTTTTTCTTTTTTGTTAGGTTTTTTAAATGATATATATATGAATTGAATTAGCATGTGAAATTTTAAATTTAATTTCATATGATTTAATTAGCATGTGAATTTTTAGATTTAAATATGTTTAATTTGCATATGAATTTTTAATTTTTACGTTGTATTCGTTTTTTGTTTGTTTTTATTCATTTTTTTACTTTTTTGTGTTTTTTTTTTTGCATTTTTATTTTTTCTTTGTTTTTTTAAATGATATATATATATATATACACACGAATTTAATTAGTATGTGAATTTTTAAATTTAATAAAATTTAAAAATTTAATAAATTTAATTCACATATAAATTAAATTAGGATATACAAAATCGTTTATTTCGGTTTTTCTTTTTTGGTTATTTTCATTTTTTTGCGTTCTTTCTTTTTTCTTTGCTTTTTTTTAATGATATATGAATTTAATTAGCATGTGAATTTTATAATTTATAGTAAATTTAATGAAAGTTACTTTTTTATTTAATATATATAAAGAATATAAATTATTAACCAAATTAATAAAAATACTTTTTTATTTTATATAAATAAGTTAATATTTATACGATTCGAAGAAAAGTGAAACTTGATTTAAAATAAAATGTATTGTTCTTTTGAATAAAAATGACTATTCTTGTGAACAAAAATTACTCTTCTTGTGAATAAAAGTTACTATTATTCTAAATAAAAGTTACTCTTTTTCTAAATGATAGTTACTCTTGTTATGAATGAAAGTTATTCTACTTATGAATGAAAATTACTCTTCTTGTCAATGAAAATTACTCTTCTTCTAAATAAAAGTTACTCTTCTTATAAAAATTATTATTTTTATTTATAATATATATAAAAAATAAAAATTATTATTCAAATGAATAAAAATTACTTTATTATTATATTATATAATTAAATTAAATAAAAGGTATTGTTCTTTTGAATAAAAGTGAGTGTTTTTGTGAATAAAAATTATTCTTCTTCTAAATGAAAGTTACTCTTTTTATATATGAAATTTACTCTTCTTATGAATGAAAATTACTCTTCTTATAAATGAAAGTTACTCTTATTTATAAATGAAAGTTACTTATCTTATAAATGAAAATTACTCTTCTTCTAAATGAAAGCTACTATTTTTATTATAATATATAAAGAATTAATATTTCTAAAAAGTTATTATCTTACTAAATAAAAGTTACACTTGTTCTTGGAAATAATTCAAAAAGGATAAAAATCTACTGATAATTACAAATTTTTTTTATTATAATATATATAAAGGATAAAACAAGTTACACTTGTTTTTTCTTCATTTTTTATTTTTATTTTAAAGAAGGGTAAATTTCATTTAGAAGAAGAGTAACTTTCATTTATAAGAAAAGTAACTTTTATTCATTAGAATAATAACTTCTATTCAAAATAACAACTTGTATTTACAAGGAGAGTAATTTTAATTAATTAGAACAACAACTTTTGTACATTAAAAAAGTAACTTGTATTTATAAAAATAATAAATTTTATTTATCAAAAAATAACTTTTAATTAAATTTATTACGTATTAATATTAATTAAATACAAAAATCCACATGCTAATTTGATTCATATATATATGTATGTATATATATATATATATATATATTATTTAAAAAAGAAGAAGCAAAAAAAAAAAATAGCACAAAAAACAAAAACAAAAAAAATGAAAAAGATAATTTTGTGTATTTGTATATTCTAATTAAATTCATATGCAAAAGCAAAATATGATTTAAAAGACATACTTTTGTGGCATTTTGAGTTTTGTCAAGCAAGTCATGGCTGCTGTTTAACCACACTAGTTTCCACGGTAGTCGTGCTGCGTGACCTTGAACCACCAACTCAGTATTCATAGCATATGCAATAAAATAGTGCTTGCTCGAACTCAAAATTACAACAAATTCAGAAATTAAACTTGTCATTTGGGACCATTCACAAGCTTTGCAAAGGGAAGTTCCAAAGTTGAGCACGATATTATACAAGGGGAAACCATCTTTACCATATAGATTATGCATTGCTTTGAGAGATGAGAACTACAAGCAAGAGACAAATACATTTGCCCTTCGACAAGAACATTAGTTCTGTTGTCAATCAGTGAGACCAAAATTCACAACATCCCAATAAACCATGATTGTACATTTCAAACAGAATATATTACACCTCCCAAAAGCAAGACTGGGGAAGAAACATGTACCCTTATGAGCAGAAAAGCAACAAGCAAGTTTGTAGATGGTGGGTAGTATAATTTTGACAGACTCACCTGTGCAACACCTAACAAAAACTGAACATCTAAAAATGCAAATGGAATGCCCTAGACAAAATATGATGGCAGCAACCCATAACAGTACTAGTTAAAATGATGAATGAGATTGTATGCCACCCAATGCAATATTAGATGGTCTGCAACAATGCAAGACACGGACAGACCTGGTTCAAAAAAAAATGTATGATGAAAGTGAGCTGCAGAATGGTGTAACGAGCTGCAGAATGGTGTAACGGCTGGCTTCTAAAATCATGGGAAGAAAACTCATGCAATGGCTCTGTCTGTGTGACCACTTGACCGAACAGGCAGCACCAAGATGAGATGGGGGCGCATCTCATCACCAACACCCAATAGTCAAGCCAATATCAGAACAAGCATGCAGCATCACTTGTATATTCCGCAAATCAGACATCACCTTCTGATCAGCACCTACCAGCCAAATGTCCACCTTCTCAATTAAGACACCATTACCTCCAATGTTCCACATCCCCCCAATGCAAATGAAAGGAACCCAACCCCATGATGCTGATGCATGAGTTAGTGACAACAAGAAGTAAAATGCCTTCTCTTGTCTATTAATTGCAATGATCTCGCATGACACAACTGAATGTCCAACTTTTGAACCCAACCTGACACGACCATGCATGCACGTAAGCAATATGAACCAAGTGGACACCACCTCAAACAGATATGGCACGACTAATGGCCAGCCTGGCCCACTCAGCGGATTCTTTAATCAAATGGTCATCGGAAGATAAGCATTCATTTAAAAAGTCTTTGCTTGACAGAGATTGCTGAATAAGAGAAGCAGCATTATTTCCCAGAGTATCTGCTAGATCTCCAAGGACACCAATAGCAGTTTTCATCACAGTATCATCCCTGTACCAACATGAAACAATTAAAAGATTAGCTGTAGAAGAGATAAACCAATGAATTGCATTGAGAAGATCAGATTCTACTCACATATCTTTTTCAAGATACAAGCTATCCAGGAATTGCAGGATATGAGGAGCATACGGAATTAGGAGTTGGGTTTTCGGAGAGTTCTTGAAACCCTGAAATATCCCAGAATATGCCTCTAAAACCCCATTTCTTAGAAGATTAGTATACTCTATCATTTCATCATCAGCACCTGATGTGTGAGCAGACAATTCTGCAGCACTTTGGAGCATTGGCATAGCATACATCAAATACTTCTCGAAATTTTCTCCAATAGCTAGTGCTATGTCTCCAAAGCAAGAAAAGATTGGAGGTTTCACAGACCGATGCAACTGGTTGCTTGACAAATCTTTCAGAAGCTGAGTCACTATTCCATCACAGTAAGGCAGAATCTTATCCTCCAACGCCCTGCAGATATCCCCCACAACACCAACAGTGACAGCACAGACTTGGTACTCCTCAAAATTCTGGAGTCCCGTCTCTAGGTACTTGTAGAAATCTGGCATGTACTTTGCAAAGTTAGGACCTGTTGCATAGGCAAGAGCACCTATGGCAAGCATTGCTTCCTCGTGGACAGTGGCACTTCTACCTGCGAAAACTCGTAGGAAAAGATTCATAATCTGATCGGCATATTGCATCAAGGCATAGTTAGTGGGCTCGGAAGCCCCTAATTTCTGGATTATGACTTGTAAGCACCCACAAAGCAGGCCATGCAACTCGTTCTGATTTTCTCTCGTGTCAGATGAAAGTGTCTGTGCATCAAGAATGTTGTGAAGTTCAGTCATGATGACTTGAACAAGTTCCACTACTAAGCGGGCTGTTTCATCTGTGGAGCACCTCACTACCTCATTTAGAGTCTCATAGGCAGCTGTCCGAAGTCGTGATTCCTCAGCATCTTCTCTGTGACTAACATTGAGAAGGGATTGGACAATTTCTTGGAAATAAGGTGTCAAAGGTGATGTTGCGCCCACATCCTCATATCCTTGGGCTAGAAAATAGAGAGCACCACAAGCTTTCTCAGCCACATTTGGAGCATCTTTCATGCTCTGGAGGAGAACAGTGATTATCTGCTGGCAGTTTGCTGGCGTAATAATGGGTGTATCCACAGTTGAGCCATGAAGAAACTCAAATATTCGACCCAGGGTCCACGCAGTTGTATCCTTCACATGGGTATTTGGATCTTTAGTCAAAGCAGCGAGCATGAAATTTAGAGCAACATTCACAATAGGAGTTAGTTTGTCAGGTGAAGGACCTTCCAATATTGAACCAAATGCATACGTGGCGGCTTCTCTATGCCTCCAATCAGCTTTAGTAATATTTTTTTCAATAAACGGCATTATAAGTGGTACAATGTCATCGCCAACTGTTCGGGCCACCAAACCAAGGCACGTCCCACCAGCCATTGCAATATTCCAAACGCCTTCATCCTGATCTTGAT
>JAYDZE010353371.1:0-17667 GCA_034509125.1 Monilaria moniliformis
AATAACAGGTTTCAATCCCACTTCGCATTCAGGCACGTACGCTGTTGCGATCATATGACAAATTTAGCATTGTACGTGTTCTCACATAGCATTGTTCATGTACAGTAATCTCATTATACAGTAATTTAGGTCGAAAGTAAATAATAAAACTGCATGCATGAAAAAGCATTACACAGTATTCAGTATAGCATTTGTATAGCTTCGTAATATCATTAAATGTTGAAAAAAAAATACCTTCTGCAACTTGTTCTACATCCATCGCCGAAAATAACTTTCTACAGTGAATTGAGATGGAATATAAATCGATGTATACTTGTATTTGATTTATTAACATAATAGAATATGTTCCATAAATATCGGATGCCATAAATTGATTGTAAGCTACCTTCCTTATATATAACGGATTTAATGAATCCACTAAAACTCTCCCTTGATTATAGGGATTATACAAAACGTTAAAATTGCTAAAATTACTTCAATGCCCTTAATTAAATTAAAAACGGCAACTAATAATTTTTTTTTAATATTACACGTGGGAAAATATCATTCATCCGATCCTCAAAATCAACGATTACGATTAATTCTTAGTTCTAATGAAAGATGTGAGTTCTCTAATCAAATGAGAACTCGCATCTTTCATTAGAACTAAGAACTAATCGTAATCGTTGATTTTGAGGATCGAATGGATGATATTTTGCCACGTTTAATATTAAAAAAATCAAAAAATTATTGAATTCGATTTTTAATTAAAATAAGGGAAATTAAGTAATTTTTTAATTATACACGTATTCAGCATCCCTATAATCAAGGAAAGAGATTTTGTTGATTGATTAAATAAGCTAGATTTACGGAAGGTAGTTATCATTTAGTAAACTTATGCCAGAAGCATCACATCTAATACCAATAAGCATTACTCACAGTAAACAATAGCATTACCAATGATAGCAGAATGACATAAGCTAGATTTACGGAAGGTAGTTATCAGTTTTTAATCATACACGTTTTTAGCATCCCTATAATCAAGAAAAAAGAGTTCGTTGATTGCTTAAATAAGCTAGATATAAGGAATGTAGTTTTCAATTAACTTTCATTGTAGTAGGGACTAAAATCATACTCTTTATATCTCAACATTTACTAACTTTCATGCTTTAAAAATAGTATAGGGTTGAAGAGATACCTCGATTTAGCTCCATATACGTGAATATTTATTGAACACGCCACTTTAATTGAAGATAAAATTATTTTGGAAGCTCTTAAATACATTTATGTATATTGTATTAGTGTCTTGTACTTATCATATCTTCAATTCAATTCCTAGATAATTCTATTAGTTATTACTAAGTCAAAATTAATTTATCATCTTACTCCCATCACCATTACACGGCACTAATATTTACTAGAAATAAAGTATTTTATAATTTTACTATACTTTCTAATTATTCATATACTACAAAATTTCTATTTTTCTTATACAATTTTATTTCAATATTATAACCATCTTGACCTTCTTACATATATGAAATAATATTTAATCATATAAACTAATATCTTTTACGATTTCAAACATAATTCGATATAAACCCTTATTTTCTTTTCGATTTAATTCATATACTAATTCAAACATTTAAATCCTATAGAATGTTATTCTCAAAAATTTTATCATTTATTATCATTTTTTATATCCAGTTATTCGCCAATTGTTCTTAATTTGACACTTTTTAATCGGAATAGTGAATTCTGACCTCGATTATTTTTGAAATATTACAGTATTTTGTATTTTCCTAGTTTATATACATAAATCTAATTTTCTTTGTCCAATTTGTTCGCCAATACAGAATTATGCTTATGCCTATCCAATCTTGTTCATCAATACAAAATTATAGCTTCTCCTCTATTTGCTTGCAAGTGGAATGTGAATATAGACCCAACTAGAATGACTAAGTTAATAATGGTAAATTGACTAGCAACCCCGCAATAAATTAGACTTACTAATCAATGTTGGCAATAATTTCTCTTCGGATACATTCAAGCGATGAAAATTATCTGTGTAAGCAGAGAAGTCTGTGGACCAAATCCCATTGCTTCTCTTCTTCCAAATAAAAATAAATAAATATATATACAAATAAATAAATAGACTTATGAATCAATCTTTGCGACACGTGCTAGCAATATAACATTTATAATCAAGAATCATATGCTTTAAGGGGTGTAATTTTTAATGATATGATGGATTGATATAAATAATTCAAGTTAATTCATCGTTAATTTTAGTGAATTGATTAATTTTGAGCTTGTTTGACCATCTTATCCTTCAAATACTCAATGACATATTTTTATCAATTAACCATATCACTCAAAGTAAATGCTCGCTCGAGGGGCTGTTACTTTAACTGATATGATAGATTGATAAAACATCGAGTATTTGAAGGCTAGGATAAAATGTTCAAATAAACTCAAAATGAATAAATTCATCAATGTAAATAGTGGATTAGCTTGGATTAATTTTATCAATTCATCTTTCACTCAAAGTAAACATAGCTGAGTGATAGAAAAATCAAATTAACTTTGTGCTGTCAAAGAAGAAAAGAAGATCATCGAATCATCATCAACGTATATGAAGAAATTCTCCTAGATTAGAGTTTCAAATATATTGTAAAACAGATAGCATATCTTTCCATATAGATAAAATTTTAGCCTATAAAAAATACATTTTGTAACCATTGAAAGACAATAAAAAAAAATACAAAACCTAATTTCCGCCGCTCAATTCTTTGTTCTTCGACATCACTTTCAACTTGGTATCAGAGCGGCGGTGATCCTTGGAACTCACAATCGAGTTCATCATCAGTCCATTTAAACCATTGTCAACCTTTTTAGCCAAAACAATCAAATGCAGAATCTTACACAACCTCAGCAAAGCATAGTTCATGAGTTGTCAATGATGATTTGACACTCCAACTAGCTAATCTGTTAAAGAATAGCCTTGGAGTCCACGCAGGAGCTAACTCTGACAGTTTATCCATTGGCCTTAAACTTAGTGGAGACAACTATCCACTATCGGCCAACCTAATGCAGAAAGCCATTGGAGGAAGGTGGATGGCATCTCACATATTGGAGTTTCCCTCCTTCCATTACAAATCGATCCCTCGTATAAAAGATTAGGGTAGTCGATCAATGCGTGTTTACTTAGCTAATTCAGAACATCGAACCAAGCCTAATAAACGTCTCTCAATATCTAATGGTGAAGACCCTCTAGAGGAATGTTGGAACAAGCTACAAAATCTTTGGATGACAACTGACAGGCGAGATGAAAGATCTCGATGATATTGCAATTTACAACAAAATTATACAAACCTGTAAGTTTTACCAATTTTTTATGGCGATTGATGATAAATATGAACCCGTCAAGTGAGTATACTCAAGCATGAACCCTTGCCCTCAGTCAAAGCTGCATACGCAATTGTACAAAGTGAGGCAGCCAATGCCCAAATTTTGAAGCCAGATGACTCTGGTGAGCGGGATGCATCATTGGGCGTAGGGGCGGGTCTCTTAGCTAGAGAGCGAGGATGATTCGAGTCAAGTTAAGGACGAATGGAGTTAGGACATTCATCGAACAAGAGAAATAGCCAAAATTGCGGTGAGAAACACGTGGACAAGAACCATCTCTACTTCGCTAACTGCAGATTTCATAGACATACATAAGCTACGTGTTTCTGGCTAGCCAAATACACCGAATGGTGGAAAGAAAAAAACAAGCAAGAAAAACCACTCAAAATGGGCAGCGCGACGGCTGTTGTCGTGGGTAGTGTGACGACATTATGAGTGAGCTACCGTGATTTAGGGACTGTGAGAGTGTCATCTTGGTGAGTGAGCCACCATCGTGAGTGAGCCATTGTCGCCCACTTACCACAACGGTGTCTTACTTATGGTGGCTCACTCACGATAGCACCACCGTAGCTATATTAATATCGCTACCCACGGCTCATCTGTGGCTATATAAACCTCATCACACATGGCTCCTCCATGGTCACGGTGCTTACTCGTGATGGTGCTACCATTGTGGTGAGTGAGCCACCATGCCCAAGATGGTCGCCCCCTAAACCCTAAAGGACAATTTCATGATCCTAATACTTTATATGGATTGATATTGCAGCGTTATTGTGAATGTAAGAGACCGACGTTTATCATATCACTCGGGAAATCAATCTATACATAAGCCACGGTGGTGCAGCAACTGTGGGCCACAGTTAATGACAGAGCCTCGATGGTGTACCCACCATGGCCACGATGGTGCTCTCACTGGAAACCTCGATGGAATGTGATCGTGGTTTTTGAGGCTACATTATTTTGGTCCTAAACTATGTTTTAAGCATGAATTGTGGATTAATTCTGCATAATATTTATAATTATACACAATTCCATGTAAAATCTGTAGCAATCAACCATCGTGGGCTTAGAACACAATCGTGTGCCACTATTATGGGCTTAAGAACAATTCGAAAAAGTGATTTCGAAACGTTTTAATGATTTGTCATACCTTATTTAAGTATAAAAACATGAACCAATTACCTATTAAGAACAAATTATGATTTTGTGACTTGTGAATAAAACAAATTATGATTTTATGAATATTGTAATGATTTAAGTAGCATTAGTAAACAAATAAAACCTTTACAGATCAATTTTATAATCATATAGAGATTTTCGCCATGATAGATCCGAACTTCCACAAATGATAATATGTACTTGTATCTTGGAAATCTTAATAATACACATCATTTCTAGTGAAATCATATATAATCTTTAAATGACTTGTTAGATATAATATACATTAAAAATACTTTATCATAGTTCATTCATAATACGTAAATTATTGATTAAAAATATAAAATATAACAAAAATCTTGTCTACTTTTTAAGGCCACAGTGGTTGTTGTTATCGTGAGAACAATCATGGCTCACTATCGTGATACGCTGCCTTACCATGTGAGACTAGCAAAAATAAAATAAAACAATTAGCAAAAAAATAGTATGAATATTATGATTTTTCTGTCACAACCACGATAGTGCACCCATCGTGAGCCTTGGTGGAAGCCATCGTGGACCACGGTGGTTGCCTTCGTCGGCGGTTACGACGTAGCTCACAATCATGGATTCAACGCTATATTATTGTGTTCCTATAATATGTTATTAAGCAAGTTATTATCATATAACTCAACCTAATATTTATAATTATACACAAATTTCATGCAAAATCCATCGCAAGGCTTAAGAACTGCTCGAAAAAATCAAATTTTGCGACGTCGTAATGATTTGCCATACATTCTTTACATCACAAAAATATCAACGTAGCCTCTTCCGACAGTTTTAACCTCTTTACGTTAATGTTTCGGGTGTTCTCTTTCAGATTTAATTTTTTTTCAAAAAAATCCTTTAATGTTGAGAGTTTTTTGCTGTGATTTTTTAAGAGTTTATAATGTGGTTGTTAATAGTTAGTTATCATAAAGTGTTGTAACATTTTTTTATTGATGTGTACATTTAGTGACATGAATAATTTTCTCACACCAAATTAAACGATGTATCAGAAAATTGAATCATTCAAATGGTTTTTTTTTAATAATTTTCAAAAAAGCCAAATAATTTGCAAACAAATAGATAGGTATTAGGGCTTTTCTGTCACTCCCACAATGGTGCAATGACTGTGGGCCACGGTGGTGCACTCATCGTGAGTCACTGTAATGCAGCGATCACGAGCCATTGTGGAAGCCATCATGGGCTTAAGAACACAATTGTGGGCTTAAGAGCAGCTCAGAAAAGATAAATTTTGCGGCGTCGTAATAATTTGTCACACCTTGTTTACGTCTCAAAAACACGAATGTAGCCTCATCCGACGATTTTACCCTTTTTACATCGAAGTTTTGGATGTTTTTCTTTTGGATTTGAAATCTATTTTTTTCGGTATTTTCAGTTTTAGCCTCTTTTGAGACCTTCAAATCAATTTTTTGGTATTTCAACAATTATTTTATTTATATGAAAGGATAACTTAATTTTTTAAAGCTAAATAATATAAAAACTCATACTTTTATAGAATAAACTTACAACTGATCTAATAATGAAATCTATATTTTTCAATATTTACACTAACTAAGCAATATCTTAAACTTGGAATATGGAGTATTTGCCTAGATTCAATTCATTATTTTATTCTGATTTAATTTCTAGAAGAAACACTCAAGGTACGAAAAAATACTAGTCATGATAATATTTAACTGAATTAGATGAAGGGGAGAAACACTGACACGCACAAGCCTCTCAGCTGAAAACCGATTACAGTACAATCTTGATTCCGGAATTAGGGTTTTGGGACATTGAATTTTTTGGGGTAGACAAAGGGCTAGTTCAGCTACCTCAAATGCGCAAACCTTCTTGAAACTTGTAAGTAATTAAAGATTATTTGAGATTTCAGATTCTACCTAGTTTGGAATCAATAATTCGTATTACTCTTACTTATGGATGGCGTGCTTACTTATGCAAAGATTAATCTCTCGTGCCTGACAATCTGGGTGATCAATATCTGGTGAATAATTTTTCATCATTTTGTTTTTTCGTCAATATTTA
This sequence comes from Monilaria moniliformis, assembly GCA_034509125.1. Lineage (NCBI taxonomy): Eukaryota > Viridiplantae > Streptophyta > Magnoliopsida > Caryophyllales > Aizoaceae > Monilaria > Monilaria moniliformis. The sequence goes on from JAYDZE010353371.1 coordinate 6,619, forward strand.
AACATAGAATACGTGTTTATGGAATCAGAGTTCTGGATATTTTTCGGGTATTTGATGTGATTACTTTTCTATGATTTTCATTCGTTGGTGTTAGTTTAATTTAGTGACTTAGAGATTGTAATTCAGGTGCAGTTAACAATCTTTTTTATTTTTTTTGTGAAACTTCTTATGCGTCATTGACTCATTGGTTGGCCATTGATAAAATTACTGGCATTTCAATAAATATCAATCCTTCATATTTTGCTATGAATAATTGGTTCATTTTTTCCTGCAGCCTGCATTAATATTTGGAAATTTTAATTTATCAGAAAGTCATATTCGTTAGCTCCAGCCATTGCTTCTGCTTTCTGTAGCCAAGCATTAAAAAAAATGTCGGCTAGAAATCGAGGGCCTCCAATTCCTTCTAAAGGGGTTCCACATGGTGGGCTGCCCCATGCCCCCATCCTCGAACCACATTTCCCCAGAGGTATTCGGGGACCTCCGCATCCTGCATTACATGAAGAAGTCAGGGAAGGCCATTATAGTTTGTCCGGCCCTCGACAGCTCCCTCCTCACCCTGCAATCATGGAGGAGCGATTGGCAGTTCAACATGACGATATTCAGGCGCTGCTAATTGATAACCAGAGGTTGGCTGCAACTCATGTGGCGCTTAAGCAGGAATTAGAGGTTACACAGTATGAACTTCAGAGGGCAGACAAGTATGCACAAACTCTGCATGCTGAGAAGGACTTAAAAATGAGGGAACTGTATGAGAAGTCTGTTAAAATGGAGAATGACCTTAATGCTGTTAATGCTATGAGGTCTGAGCTCATGCAGGTGCGCATGGATGTTAAGGAGTTAACTGCTGGTAGGCAAGAACTTACTGCACCGGTGCAGATGATGACCCAAGATTTAGGCAGAGTTACCTCAGATTTGCAACAGGTTCCAGCAGTTAAGGCAGAAATCGAAGGTCTGAGACACGAGATGGAGAGAGTTAGGTGTGGGATGACTCATGTGTGAACCGTATTATCATTATTGTGTTTGTTTTATATCCTACGCATGTGCATGATAGCAACTTTGTTGTTCCACAGGGCTGCTATTGAGCATGAAAAGAAGAGCTTTGCTGAAAGCTTTGAACATGGTAAGGTGATGGAGAGTAAATTAGTGACTATGGCCCGTGAGATGGAAAAACTTCGAGCTGAATTGGCTAATGCAGAAAAAAGAGCTCCTGCTGGAGCACCAGTTCCAATTTCAGGTATTGTACATTTGGTCCCGGTAAAATATCTAGTGCTGCAAATGAGTTTGAGGAAGAGTTCTTTTCTATCTGTTTATTGATGTGTAATTTGGATTTAGTATAAAAAAGAAAAAACCCATTGTTATGGAAAAGAGTGACTGAGAAAATCCATTATGATGAAAAAGAAAAAACCCATTTGGATGAAAATACCCGAAGAAAAAACTCTTGTCGTATAAAGTTTTAATGGAAAAGAGTGCGCACCTTCTGATAGCATATGGACGTGGGGCTGAAGCTGCCACAATGGATAAGAATCTGGTCATTTGCGGCAGCTTCAACCCCATCATATCAATATCTTCACATCTCCATCCAGTTCATATAATGATTTTGCAGTAAGCCTTATTCTTGGAGTCAAATCTCAGCAGGTGTGGGTTATAATGCAAATTATGTGAATCCTGAATCAGGGTATCCTGGAAATCCGTATCCTGCTGGATATGGCATGATGCCTACAAACTCAATGCACCAAGTAAGTCATAAATCCTTGCATTTTGGCAAATTTTCTCCATAAAAAAGAGACACCTTCAGAAAAAGAAAAAAAAATCAACACTTTAGAACTGTTAGCTTTTTATTTTCGTGCATGTTCGATCTGACTCTAGCAATACATCCCGATCCTGTTTCAGGCACCTGCTGGTGGAGAAGGCTATCTTCCTTATGGCCCTGGAGCTGGTGCTTGGGGTTCTTATGATCCACAGCGAGCTCAAGGATCCAGATAGACTGGTTCATCGCCATGTTACATATTTATTCGTATCACTCGGGTACTGCATTATGCTTTCAATTGGATGATGAAAGTTCTAAGAATCTTATCAAACAAGCATGTTTTTATTTATTTAATTTAATTTATCTTGTGCCTTTCTGACATATGAGCATCTTTTAAATGCACTATGCATGATGTATTCAGCAATAATAATGCCCATTCCATGCATATATATTTTATTTTGGAACTTAAACTCGGTTCTAGTCTAGACAGCAGCTGATAAATGATTTTCTAGTGATTGGCATGACAGTGATATTGATTATGCTATCAGGATGCAGGGCATGGCATGAGAACTTTGCTAGTAAAAGAGTGTGATCACATACATGATGAAAGCAATGGAATTAGGGGTCCCATCTACCCTAGTCATTGGCATGTCCTTTACAAAGATTAAGAGAAGGACCATTGTTTTGAGGACTTGAATTCTTTTTCCTTGGAGGAGAAATCTATGTAGCGGTTGACGAATTAGTCTTGTCTTGTGTATGAACTGATGGTCTATTTGGATTCCATCTTGGCCACAATCTCTAAGCAGCGTCTAATAGTTTTGTGGTGGCCTTGCCTTGTGTACTTTGTTTTGCTAACTTTTATATGGGGGAAACTGAAACTATTTGGCTCACCGATTTTCCACATTGATTAATGTTATATTAAACGAAAATGTGTTATGAAGAGAGAGAAAATGTGTTGCCCAACCCTAGTTTTTCTTAGAAAGCATTTAGTTCAGTCGTGACTCCTTAAACGAATCAACAAATAATTATAAAATATATATATAGATTAATATTTTAATCACTGTTAAATTTAAAAATAATTCAAGCATCCCAATCTCCCTCCCCCAAATTTTAAGAGATTAGTATAATGCATGTGCAATGTATGGATCTATAATTTATTTAAATATTGTTATTTGTGAATTAATCAATTTTAAGGAAGGATGGATTATAATATATTGAAAAATTTAACATGATATACTACATAACCACAAATCAAAGTATAAAACAAATAACTTAATAAGATTTTGGGTTTTTGGGAGAAAGAGGGGGAAAGAGAGAATAAAATGATAATAAATTAAATTTGTAACAAAATATTATAACATTACTAAAATTCACAACAATAATACAAATTACATCACAAATTATGGAAAACTTATTTGTAGACAACATTAACAATAGAATCCAAACTACCATTATCAACGTTACAAACTAAAATCTTCAAAGTTTTATGCTCCATATTATGCCCACTTAAAACCTTTGCTTCCAAAACATGATTAGCCAAACGTGTAATAATCAACCTTGTACCATTACACAAACCATTAGCATGATCTATGTTTCTTAACAACATAACGGGCGTACCCACTTTACATGTCCTTTCTTGATTATAAAGATGGGATCAAGGCTTATAAGTACCAACATATTATTATTAGTGATTCCTTTTATATTTATCGATATTTTGATTGAATTAACGACATATTATTGCAAATCTGGTCCTAGTTTTATCGGATCATAATTACGCGAATCAATGTCAGATTATCGGGTTATGAACTAATAAGTCAAATGAGTTAAATTCTAATATTTATTTTCGTTTTCAATCGTTTAGAACTTAAAATATAGTTCACTTGGTAAGATTTTTCTTCTCCATGAGCAAGTTTGAAATTCGAGTTACCTACACCGCTTAACGATTATGTGTGTGATGAGTGAGTGAGTGAACCTCAAGAAACACATATGTTTAGGGTGATTGATATGATGGAATGAATGATATATGAGTGAAATTGTCTTTACATCTATTTCCACCTCTATGATTAGCATATCTTTTCATCAAGATTTGTTGTCTCAAATGAAGTTTCTATTCCTTTAAATGTAAGAATAATGATTCCATCTACAACTCATGGATTTACTATTCTCTTGAGTCAAAACAAATATTATAATATATTTATATACAATTATTGTGTAATAATATCTTTATTTTTTAGATTTATAAACACACACAAAATGATACGAACCTCCCGACCTATTGTATGGTGCGATGAGATAAGAACGAAATAGTTATTCTCATACCTATTTCAATTCCTATAATTAGTTTCGACGACAAAAAACATATATGCTTAAGGGTGATTGGTATGGTTGAATAATATATGAGTGAAATTGTGTTTATGTCTATTTTTTTATTAAAGTGGAATAATAATTCCATCTATAATCCATGAATTTACTATTCCATTGAGTAAAAATAGATATTATGATACATATATATACAATTATTGTGCAATATTAGTTTTAGATTTTTTTTTAATTTACAAACACAAAATGATATGAACCTCTGACCTACTATATGGTAGGATTTGATAAGAACAAAATAGTTATTCTCAGACCTATTTCAATAGTAAGTCTGGACAAATGATTCTGATAAATATTACCGTAATTTAAATTAAAGTACGTATATTTTTCAAAATAATAGACACTTTCAATAACAACAAATGAATAAGATTTAAGGTTTAGGGAGAGAGGGAGAGAGAGTTAAATGGAGAGTTTATCGACATATAGGTTACATCAATGGTAGGGGAATGCAAATTGCAAGTGTAAAACTCGTGCGATGCACGGACTTCTAATTTACTTAAATATTGTCATTGTGAATTAATCAATTTCAAAAGAAGATTAATTTAACATGATATATTAAAAAATTTAACATGATATACTGCATAACCACAAATTAAAGTATAAAACAAATAACTTAAAACATATGCAAGATTAGAAAATGTCTATGATGGGGATTACGACCAATCAATTTAAATTATTATATTTTACAAAATAATTAACACTTTCGATAACAACAAAATAATATGATTCAAGGTTTGGGGGAGAGGGGGAAAGAGAGAATAAAATGGTAATAAATTAAGTTTGTAACAAAATATTATAATAGTACTCAAATTCACAATAAAAATACATATTACATCACAAATTGCGGTTTTTTTTTGGTAGACAACATTAATAGTGAAATCCAAACTATCATCGTCATCGTTACAAACTAATATCTTCAAACCTTCACGACTTGTAACTTTTGACACAACAACATACAACTTGTAACTTAAGAAACATGTATGTTTATGGGTGATTAGTATGATGGAATGATATTTCAAAGTGAAATTGTCTTTATACCTATTTCATTCCTTATAATTAGCATATATTTTCATTGAGAGTCGTCGTCTCAAATGAAGTCTTTATTGTTAATAAGGTGAGAATAATAATTTTATCCACAACCATGGATTTACTATTCAATTGAGTCAAAACGAATATTATGATATCTTTATATATAGTTATTGTGCAATACTATATTTAGATTTTTTTTTATTTATACATATACCCAAAATGATTTGAATCTCGCGACATATTGTATGGTGGGATGAAATAAGAAAGAAATGGTTTTTCTCATACCCTAAGCCTATAAAATATGTATAGATTAATATTTTAATCACTGTTAAATTTAAAAATAATTCAAGCATCCCAATCTCCCTCCCCACTTTCCAACCCAAATTTTAAGAGATTTCAACACCACCACCATCTTCCCGCCCCCTTCAAAAAATATTTCACTATTCTTCGCCATATCAGACTTCTCACTCCCTCACTCTCAATCTATCTCCCTCTCTCCAACTCGATTTTTTTTTCTTTCCTCAGGAATGGAGAGCAAATATCTCGGCTTGCCTCCTCTCAAAAGATTCAGATCAATGCAGCAGCAGCAACAACAAACCGATAACCCCTCCAACAAAATCACAGATAATACCACTTGCAGCGCGGCCAATACATCGTGCCTTCCCGCCAAAAAGCGCAAGGAATGTCGAGATTCGCCTTCCCCCCCGCCGCCGCCTATCGTCGCCGCCGCAACAACTCTCTCTCTGCCGGCGAAGAAGAGAATCTGGGCCGTTCAGCCCTTCGACCTCGGCTTCAACCTCAACCTCAAACCCCCTTCTGATGAAGATTCCGCACAAATCCAAATTCACGAGGACGAAATCGGCGGCGAGGAGGAGGGGCATCTCGCCGGCGGATATTCGGAAACAAGAGACGACGGCAGCGCAGACGGAGAAGACGGCGAGGACGGGATCGTCTGCGCCGTCTGCGACAGCACGGACGGCGATCCGGAGGATCCAATCGTTCTCTGCGATGGCTGCAATCTGATGGTGCACGCTACGTGCTATGGCCATCCCTTATCCCTGAAGGCGACTGGTTCTGCGCCCAATGCCTAGATTCCAAATCGGAGAAAAATCTGGCCTCAAAAACACCGCCGCCTTCCTGCTGCCTTTGCCCCGTCCCCGGCGGTGCGTTGAAGCCGACGACGGACGGGCGGTGGGGTCATTTAGTGTGCGCGATTTACGTGCCGGAGGTGTTCTTCGTGGATCCAGAGGGCAGAGAAGGAATCAACTGCGATCGGGTGCTGAAGAGGAGGTGGGAGAACAAGTGCTACCTTTGCAAATCGAAGAATGGATGCGTGATTGATTGCTCGGAGCCGAAATGTGGTTTGGTATTTCACGTGAGCTGTGGATTGAAAGAGGAGCTCTGTATTGAATACAAAGAGGGGAAGAACAGAGGAGCTGTTGTTGCTTCATTTTGTAGGCCTCATACTGATCTTTGGAAGAAGGTAATACTTTTTTCCTTTGTTTTCTTTTTGGGCAAAAAAGACTGAATTTTTGGATTGTTTTTTGACTTCTTGTTATTGGGATTCTTTGAGGAAGTGGACACAATTGGACTTTTGCGAATTTCTTTGGCTACCATGGCCAGTTAGCCACTCTTCTTCTATCCTATTCCTAGAGATATCATTATGATTGAACTTTTAACTGGACTCCATTTTGATTGTTAGATTATAGAGCTTTGGACGTTAATTATCTAAGTGTGTATTTTTTTTAGAAAAATGGTTTGGTAATTTGTGTTTTTGGGTGTGGTTTTGCAGCAAGAGCAAACAGGGAAGTTCAAGGTTGTTGCTACTTGCTAGAGGCGAAGACAAGAAGTAACATGAAACTTTTTTTTGATTTGGTCCTAACTTTTAGTTTATTTTAGTTTGGTTTATGTATTAAGTTTGTACTGTTCGATATGTAGGAAGGCAAATGGAGAATTTGTGACTAGTTTATAGCAGTAGCAATCTAGCAAATTCCCTATCTGGACCTCTACGAGTTCTCACATTGTTACAATTTAATTAATTTTATTTAGGTGGATAAAATATCCTTTTTTGTGAAATAATAAAAAAATCGTAAAATAAGTTGTGCCTTTTTCTGGAAGACTGGAACTTTCAATATAATTATGTGATTACATAGATGTATATATGTTTATTTGAATATTATATGATTGGAATCAAATAAACATTTCATGTAATATAAAAATTAAAAAAATCATTTGCACCTACTATATAAAATAATTACATTTAATTTATAAAGGTTTTGTATTTTTTAGTCATAAATTTGAATTCCATAAGTGGCATAACAGCCTACATGATAGTTGTAAGATTAGCAAGATTGGCCGTTTTTATAAAAAAATAAATTTGCAATATTATCTAAAATTTCATTTATAAACATTACCTCACAACATTGACAAACACTTGTCTAAGTTTTTTGTCATCATAAGTTTCAATAAAAAAGTTATTGTTTTGACTTTTTGTACATAAAAGTTACATGGTTAAAAGTGATTATTGTTATGGAGGTATGTGCTGCAATTTCAACACTCATTTGGCTCAATTGGTCCTCAGTACAACAATCCCTCACCAACGATTCCTACCTAGCTGCCACTAACTCCGTCCTTGAACAAGGCAAAGCAACGGAAAATCATTACACATTGTCGCACGGTGTTCTCTTATACAAAGGTTGTCTTGTTGTGCCACGTCAATTCGAATGGATTCCCAAGTTGATAGCGGGGTTTCACATATTGTCGCAGTATGATGAAACATGTCACTCAATTTGTCGCGGCGTGCGCCACATGCCAAAAGAATAAATATAATGCAAGAGCATCCGCGACCCTTCTTACTTCGCTACCTATTCTAACAAAGGTATGTGAGGATGTGAACATGGACTCTATCATCGGGTTACCGCATATCGGGGGCATACATTGATTGCATTTTGGTCTCCGTGGATCGTCTGTCCAAGTATGCACATTTTGTCGGTCTACGACACCCTTTCTCGGCCAAAGCAAGTGGTCGACGCCTTCGTGCGAGAGATTGTGCGCTTGCATGGGTTTCCAAGCTCAATCATCTTGGATCGAGACCAGTTTTCTTCAGTATTTTTGCGAGAGTTGTTTCGGCTGGTTGACGCGTCCATGTGCATGAGCTCGGCCGACCACCTGGAAACCGACGGACAAACAGAAATTCTCAATTAATGTCTAGAAATGCATCTCCATCACTTTTTCTCCAATCGTCCAATGCAGTGGAGCAAGTGGCTAGCTTGGGCAGAGTTTTGTTACAACACAAGCTTTCAAACGGTTGCTCACACCACCCCTTTTGAGGTGGTCTATAGTTGAGCACCACCAACACTCCATAGTTTTCTACCCGGCGAGGTACGTGTCCCAGCTGTTGCGGAGGATCTTCGTGCTTGGGATGATACATTAGCGGACTTGCGCTTCTATTTGGCTGGAGCGCAATAACGCATGGTTCACTCATCTAACAAACATCATCGCCATGAGGAGTTCCAGGTAAGTACCTTTGTCTATCTCAAATTTCGACTTTATCGCCAGAAGACGATGTCCAAGGAGCATACTCGCAAGCCCGCCCCAAGGTATTTCGGGCCCTTTGCCATTGTGGAGAGGCTTGGTCCAGTCGCCTATCATTTGTAGCTTCCGCCTAGCTCCAAAAGCCACCCTCCTTCGGAAAGCTATTGGGGCCACCTAGGCCGAGTCGACACTTCTGGAGAAGTTACTTAGTGTAGACCTGCCCTACTTGCCGGAACATGTGACCGAGCGGAGCACAATCACACGCGACAACTCTTCCATCAAGCAAGTGTTGATCAAGTGGGGTCGGTTTGCCGTTGGACGACATGACTTGTGTGGACATTGATGATATACGGAGGCAATTTCCGTACTTCTGCCTTGAGGATAAGGCTACTTTTCCGAAGGGGGCAATTCATATCAATCGCGCGCGAGAGGTGCATGGGCGCGCAGAGTCGGCCGAGGCGGAAAAATGAGCATAGGCTTATAGGTCTCTCAAGTGATTAGTTTTCCTTTATGATTAGGAGTCTTGGGTCTATCTTTATTTCCTTTAGTTTATCTTCAAGTATTTCGAGTTCTAGTAGAATTAGGGGTTGTTTGATAGGTGAGATTAGGCCCAGATAGGATAAAATATCTGGGCCCAACAGTGCAATTTAGATGTTTGATATGGCATATAGCATTTAAGACGGGCCCGTCGGGCCGAGTTTAATTATCGCGGCCCGCTCGAAAATATGTTGAAACGACGTCGTTTCCTGCCTCCAATGCTAATACATTATCGTACGAAAAGGGTGCGATTATTTGCTGTTTCGCCCCGATTACCGAGATTAACCTCACTCTCCTCTCTATCCCTTTCCTCCAACTCTCTCTCTTCACGTCTCGGTCCAACACTCCAACTCTCTCTCTCCACCTCTCTAACCCTCTCTCTGCCATCTCCCTCTCTACCGTCGGCTACCCCTTCGGCCATCCCGTTGGCTCTGCTCTCTACTCTCTCTCTCCACCTCTCTAACCCTCTCTCTGCCATCTCCTCTCTACCTTCTCTTTCCCGTTAGCTCTGCTCTCTACTCTCTATTGTTTGCTCTTTACTCTCTCTCTCCATCTCTGTTCTCTACTCTCTCTCTCCCGTTAAAGCAGTGATAACCCAGATCTGAGAGGGCGACAGGCGGCAGTACATGTGTCCGGTGGTAGTGGCCGCCGACGCACCGTCGCCTTTTTCCACGGCCACCGACACACCACGGCTGCCATCGCCTTGATTGATTTTAGGCAGATTTTTGGCGGTCTTTTTGTTCCTACCGCCACATTGTGGGTTTATGTGTTGTCCTTCGATTTGGGGAAGATTTGATGCGATGATGATGTTGGTTTTCCATATTAGGGTTTGAATTATTTGACAGTTTCATGTTGTTCGAAATTGATTTTTGGCCCGAGTTTCTGTTCTTGGTGAGGTGATGAAGATTTATGTGTTAACCCAGATCCGAGCCACTTCTTTAAATCTGATTTTTTGGTGAATTTGGTTCATTCGATTTCTTCAATTTTTTTGATCAATTTCTTTAGTTTTTTGGTGTTCGTTTTGGTGATTTTGTATCTATTTCTTCCGGCTAAACTCATAACAAGAAGCTGTTCGCATATTTGATTGATTAAATTACTAATTATGCATTAATTAATTAATTTTAAGTGGAGATGATTTGGTCAGCTCTATATATATTATAATTACTCATTAAACTAATATTAATCGATACTATAATTTTAATTTTTAATCTGTAATACCGGTCATTATAAGCTTGATTGATTTAATTAGTAATTAAAAATCTAATAGTTTAGTACAAAAAATAATGCGTATTGACATTAAGGGTATTTTCGTCATTTCATATTTTTTCTACAAAACAATCTTAATTGTTATCTAATCTATCAAACAAGAACATTAAAATTATCTCTTGATCCATATCTAACTTCAGTCCGTATTTCTTGTCTAGAGTTAATTATCATGCTATATCATATCTTAACTATCAAACAATGCCTTAGGAGTTTCTTTCCTTTGGTTATAAATACTTCCTTGAGGTAAAAAATAAAGTTGTCGATGTATATGGTATTGTATCAGATCAGCGGCGGATCTAGGGGGCGGGAGGGGGCCCCCGCCCCCCCAAACATCTACTTTTTTTATGTTGTGAGAAGATATGCACGATTGATTGGTATTGAAGATTTGTGTAGTTTTTCTCGAAAGATTGTTGAAACTAAAAAAGATAGAATTTTTCCATTAGTTTATCGCTTGATTGAATTGGTATTGATCTTACCTGTAGTTACTGCATCTGTTGAAAGAGTATTTTCTGCCATGAAATTTGTCAAGACCGACCTACGAAATAGGATGGGAGATGATT